>CABHPQ010171794.1:0-32434 GCA_902168405.1 Peromyscus aztecus | reverse complement strand
AATAGGGCACCAGATCTCATTACAGATGGTTGTGAGCCACCATGTGGATGCTGGGAATTGAACTCAGGACCTCTGGAAGAGCAGTCAGTGCTCTTAACCGCTGAGCCATCTCTCCAGCCCAGGTAAGTGTTCTTGATAATACCTTTTAGTGTTTTTCTCAGAAGCATTTTTTTGTAGTTTGTTTCTGAGATTGGAGCAATGTTAATCTGGGTTTTCCATTGCTATAACAAATCATGAACCCTGAAATTCATTGCTATATTAGCCACATATGGCTTTAATTTTCCTACTTGTCCTTCTGGCCCTGTACATTCTGTCCACCTTGTGCTTTGTTTAGAAGCTGAATATTTACCCCCTGAAGAAGCCAATCTGGATGACAAGGTTTTGATGAAATTATTGTTACATCTGTACCTATGTCTAGTAAATCTTCAATCACAATGATATTATTTGTATATTTAGCTTTGGTCTTTGATCATTTTTAGAAGTTTGTTAAAATACTTGTTTTATGGCCTCTCTTGAAAGTTTTATTTTATCTAATGAAGCTGTTCTGTCATCCAGAGCAGTATGGCTTTTAACAACAGGCATTAAGTCTTTTAATTGCTCTGTGAGAGAGTTTCCCCAATGTTCACACAGAATGATTGAACCAAATGTGACATTGGAGCCTTCAGGAGGCCCCCCTCCTGATGTGTTTACTGATGGCAAAGGGTTACCTTGCCTGTCCCTTGTTGATCTGTGTTCATTAGTCCAATGCCAGCCTTTGCCACACCTCCATTCCAGCAGGAGGCCAGGGCCTTCTGTTTGGATTATCATAGAAAAAACATTGTTTCTAGGAACACCTTGCCTACAATCCCTTTTCAGATGACCTGGTTTACCACAAATAAAACATTTTAATCTTTTGGTTTTTCTTAAAATTTTTAGAAATCACTTCTCTTGTCCAAGTATCATCATAAATGTGAGATCCAATATCAGCTGTATTTCTAATTCTTTCATCTACTGGTGTTGATCTTGCCTTTAAAGGTCTAATTACCCTTTTGCATTATGAATTAGCATTTTCAAAAGCCACAGATTCAATTAATATTAGTCTAACTTCTAGATCTGATATCATTCTATTTACAGCTGAAATCATTCTTTGCAAAAAAAAAAAATTAGTGAAGGCTTCATTTGGGCCTTGTATAATTTATTAAAAGTTTCAATCCTCTTTCCTGATTTTCAACCCTGTCCCAAGCATTCAAAGCTGCTATATGGCATAAGGTCACAATGTGACCATCCAATCTAAACTGTCTGTGCAAATCAGCATACTGACCTTCACTGAGAAGCTGGTCTTGGGAAATTTCCATATCTCTGGACTAACTTCATTGTTCTATGACCCTAGCTTCCTTTCTCCATTATGTTTTTCCATTGTAACTGAGGACCAGCTTCCAATATTGCTGTAGCTAAATCTTTCCAGTCTTGTGGAATAATTCTGTTCTGAGTTGCCCATAAATTTAACATCTGCTTCACAAAAAGTGAACACATACCATATGAAACTACTGATTCCTTAAATCTCTTCAAATATTTCAGGATCCCAGTTAACTTCTGAATAGCCATGGGGGTGCCTATTATCTGGTGGTCATTCTTTTTTTTTTTCCTGAGACAGGGTTTCTCTGTATAGTTGTGGTGCCTGTCCTGAATTCCACTCTATAGACCAGGCTGGCCTTGAACTCACAGAGATCAGGCTGGCTCTGCCTCCTGAGTGCTGGGATTAAAGACATGTGTTACCACTGCCCAGCCTGGTGGTCATTCTTGAATGGTACCTGGATAAATTAAGGTTGGTTTTCTAATAACCTTGGGCCACTCCTCTTCAATTTCATAATGCAATGGTATGGTAGGTTCTGCTCTAAACTCTTCTGTCTGTGTGTGAATATTTTTCTTAGTTTCATTAGTAGGTCTTTCTAAGGATTGATTCTTATCAGTCAATTTTTCATATTTGATACCAATATCAAACCACTTTTTAAAGGATAAAACGTAAATTATCAAACTGACAATTATTATAATCAATATTATGTCAATCCTGGCTAGGCTAAGTTGATTATCTCTTCATTTAATTTTTCCATTTTTCAAACCATCCATTGAGGAACCTTACAGAGACCTAACTCCCTGCATCATAATATTGTTCCCCATTCTTAACATGGGGAAAAACTTTTCTTAAAACTAACTTCCACCTTAAAAATTCCCAGGTGTTTCACTAGATCTGCTGACAATGACAGTGAGGTATGAGGTGGGCTGTCTCTGTGCCGCATGGCTAGGCAGAGAATTGGGAGGTGCACAGTCTGGCCAAGGGCAGCTGCAGCTGCTTTCGTGTACTGGGGGCTGAGACTGTGTGGTGGTTGCAGCAGCAGTAGAAGCCTGTGTGTGTGTGTGTCGAGACTGCTGTGGGATGTCATTCTGTACGCTGTAGATCTGTGTTGCTGTGATTGGTTAATAAATAAAGCTGTATTGACCTATGGCAAGGCAGCTTAGAGGCAGGTGGGAAATCTAAGGAGAGGGACAGGAAGAAGAAAAGCAGAGGCAGGACAGATGCCATTCACTGGCCAGACACAGAGGAAGCAAGATAACAAGGCAGAACTGAGAAAAGGTACCAAGCCATGTGGCTAAACATAGATAAGCATTGTGGGTTAATTTAAGTGTAAGAGCTAGTCAGTAATAAGCCTGAGCTAATGGCCAAGCAGTTATAATTAATATAAGCTTCTGAGTGGTTATTCTATAAATGGGCCACGGGACTGCAGGGTCTTGGCGGGACCTGAGGAACGTTGAGACAACCAATCTGGCATGGCAGCACCTGAGGAGAGGGTCCAGGGGACACCTGCAGCCCATGGGGAGAAGGAGCAAGGCCCCTGAAAAGTGGACACAGGGGGACATGTGGAAGAAGCCCACATGTGGCGTTTGGGGCCAGGGCCAGGGCCAGGTGACAGGTGGAGGTTGCTGTAGAGAGGCTGCAATGGGAAAACCCCAGACTCACAAGGAAGGCCCGGGGAGAAGGAGGGAAATCCAGCCATAGCAGTGACTCTGGGTAGCTGCAAAGTCGGCAGTGAGTGGCTGCCTCGTGATCTCGTGCCCTGCATTGGATGCCAGATGAAGCATTTATCTAATTATTCTTTATCAATAAAATCTTAAGAGTCAGATATCGGGGTAAGAACCTGATTGATCAGAGAAGTGGTGGAGAAGTGACCAGTGACCTCTCTCTCTCTCCTTCCTTGATCCAAAAGAGCTGAGCCTCTTTCTAAGCACCTCCCTACCACTTCCTGTGTCTCTCTATATGTCCTTGGTCCTCCAAAACTTCTATGGCTAATTTTGGTCGGCTAGCAGCTAGCTCCATCCCCTGATTCAAAGAAACTTTATTGGCAGTCTTGGGAGAGTCAGAGTGTGAACAAAATATCCCACAACAGGGAAGGAAAGATATATTTGGCTTATACTTCCATGTAGCTGTTCATCATCAAAGGAAGTTAGGACAGGAACTTAAACAGGGGAGGAACCTGGGGGCAGGAGCAGATGCAGAGGTCATGGAGGGGTGCTACGTACTGGCTTATTCCTCATGGCTTACTCAGTCTGCTTTTTTATAGAATCCAGGACCACCAGCCCAGGAGTGGCCCTCTCCTATCAATCTCTAATTAGGAAAATGCTCTACAACAGGATCATATGGAAGCAGGCATTTTCTCAATCGAGGTGCCCTCCTTTCAGACAACTCTAGCTTGTGTCAAATTGACTTAAGACTAGCCAGCACACCGGGTTTAACAAGAACCCAAAGAAGAACTTTCCCTGCCTCTGGCTGCCTGTCTACCTGATAATGTTCTGGGTAACTTGAATTACGTTTCCAAAGCACAGTCACTCACAGTTCAGAGCAGAATGAACTATTTTCTTTGGGGTTTTAAAGGAGAGTTTTTGACTCAGGATTAAGTTTCGTGTTAGAACCCTTGCCTGTCACGAACGATCAAGGTCAGGTACAATCACCAGCACACACCGCAAGTCAATCAATGTAAGGAGGAGCTGTTTCTCTAGATCACACCTGGTTATCTGGAAGCAAAAACCCAGAAACCATTGCACCACCAAGTCAAAGCTGAGAGGAATGAGAGCCAGCCGATCTCTTCCAGTCTGTGGAGAGTGCAGTGTGGAGCCTGAGAACTCCAGGAAGTGAGGTCTTTAAGTCTAGCAATCCTGGCGTGGGGGAGGGGTGAGGTAGTGGCATCTTCAGTGTCATTAAGGCACTGCCAGTTTGAGGTTTCTAAAGCACACCTTGTCCAGGCCTGACGGGAGCCATAAGCCTAAGTGACCCTTGACACACATGCCACCATATTTGGGCTTCTCCCTTCTTTTTCTAGATCTAGGCCTTGCTTAAGTCTCCATAGCACCAGAACCTCTTCTCATAAATGCCAGAACCTCTTCTCAGAAATTAGGTGACCGCGCTGCAGTTAGGCAGTTAGGCAAGAATAGATAATCCCCATAGCAACATTCCCTACTGGCTGAACAACCCATGATTAAAGTCCCCTCCCTGCTTGCACCCCCCTTTGACCCCACCTATATATGCCTTAAGAGGAAAATAAAATTTTGGAGCTGGATCAGACATCCTGTCTTGCTCTCATTCTTTGTGTCTCTTGTCCCTCTCATTTGCCGGCCCTCCCTTCAGGTCCCCGTTGAAGACCCCACTGGCCAGGGCATAGGCCCATAAGATCTTTAAGTCCTGCAGGCCATGGTGGCATACGCCTTTCATCCCAGCACTCGGGAGGCAGTGGCAGGTGGAGCCCTGAATTCAAGGCCAGCCTGATCTATACAGTAAGTTCCAGCCCAACCAGGGCTACATAGTGAAACTCCATCTCAAACAAACAAACAAACAGTTTTTGAGACATTATTCTTGAGGAAAATGTATACGGTGGCTCAGAAGGAGTTAGTGTGCAGAGGAAAGAGCAGGGCACTTTCACTATCGGCAATCCTGGTGTGCAGAAAGCTCACTGGTTAGTTCTAGCGGATGAACCACCCTCACCTCTTCCCAGACCATTTCTGATGGCGTCCCGACTGGCACCTACTCAGGCCCCGTGGGGATAAAGGAGTGTCGAGTGTGTCTCTTAAGCCCTCAAAGCGCTCGCTCTACTAGGAGGTATTCAGTTCAGTTGGCTAAGCCATGGCTCAGCCGTTTTTGAAAGAAAGTCTTCATTTCCGTCACTCCTTCACCTACGGCTGCCCTTGTGCTGGTTCCTGGGAAGCACTGGGAGGATCCTGAGCATGTGGGTGGTTGGATGAAGACAGGAGGCTCTTTGCTCTCAGGAACTCACAAATTCCTTGGGACAAGAGCCTTATGGGGAGATCACTACAGGATGAGGATACAAAGAAAGTGCCATAGGATCCCAGGAGGGGACGCCATCCCCTTTCTTTTTCTGGTAGTGAAGGGTCAAACAGAAATGTTTGTTGATTTTATACAGAGATAAAAGGAGAATTCCAGTTCAAAAACGGGGACATTCTAAGTGGAGGAGATGATGTACACAAAGACAGCCTTGTCAAAGAATATCGAGTGGTGGGTGAAATAAAAGAGACCCGTAGCCGGGGAGGGGCTTACACAGCAAGCCAGGAAGGTGTCCTTTATGTCCTGTTGACTGGGAGAGACCAAAGAGAGATGTTGTGCAAGGAAGTTGTAGTAACCGTATGAGCAAAACAGGCAATAGTTTGGAGCAGGGAGAGAGAAGAGCGAGGCCAGCAGGTGCGGACCAAGCCAATCAGATGCTGGTCTTTGCCAGGGCCCTCAGCTTTGGGAAGAGAAGGAGAAACAAGTCTGCAACTTGCTTCAGCAGTTCACGGAAAGATGTGATTTCTGTAGTTCTCAAGACATTGTCAACTAATGCAAATGTTTTGTCGTATTTGCTTTGTTCTGAGACAGGCTCTCATGCTTCCCAGGCTAAGCTCAGACTTACTGTGTAGCTGAGGAGGACCTCGAACTCTGGACTCTCAAGCTTCCACCTCCCAACTGCTGTGGATGGTAGAGCTGTGCGATCATACTGGTGCTGGGGATTGAATTCGGAGCTTGGTGCTTTCTAGGCAAGTCCTCTACCAACTGAGCCACGTCCCCAATCCCTGAAAATCGAATTTAAAGAAGAAAAAAAAAATGCTGGGATTAGTGATGAAATCTCACCTTCCCAGCTCTTCAGGGCACATACCTTCTCTAATACTCATGTTAGCTTTCCATTACTGTGATGAAATACCCAAGAGAAACACTAAAAAGAAAGAAAGGTTTGACTTAGTCCACGTTTCAGTCCATGGTTGCTGGGCAGCAGTGAGGCAGAGAGTGTGTGAAGGAACAAGCTGTTCACTTCGTGGCAGCCAGGAAGCACAACAGAGGAAGGCCTGGGTCCCAGCCTCTTCATCAGGGATGCTCCCCCAGAGACCCACCTCCTCCACTAGGTCCCCCCTCCTCAAGTTTTCATAGAGGCCACAGCTGCAGATCAATACAGGAGCCTTTGGAGGACATTCCTATTCAAACCAAAGGAAAATGAAAGCTGAACTTTGACCTTGCTCTCTAGTACTTAGAACTTCAGAAAAGGAAATAATAACTTGAAGGTGTTGTGTCAGAGACCGCAATGAGTCTCCTCCCTCCTCCTCCTCCTCCTCCTCCTCCTCCTCATACTTTTTCTTCCTCTTCTTTCCCTTCTTTAAATAGAATCTTCAGTTTTTAGCTGATCATGTGGTGATGGGGGTGTATAGTTAGTTGCTTTTGCTCTTTTGGGGGCCTGCCACCCAGCTCCCAAATAAATCACGCACAGAGGCTTATTCTTAATTATAAATGCCTGGCCTTAGCATGGCTTGTTTCTTGCCAGCTTTCTTAACTTTAGATTAGCCTGTCTACCTTTTGCCTTTGGGCTTTACCTTTCTCTATTTCTGTACACCTTTCATTGTTTCTTACTCTGTGGCTCACTGTGTAGATGGGTGGCTGGCCCCTGATGTCCTCCTCCTTCTTTTCTTGCTCCTTCTTTCTTCTCTCTGCCTGCCAGCCCCGCCTATTCTCTCTCCTGCCTTGCTACTGGCTGTTCAGTTCTTTATTAGATCAGCAGGTATTTTAGACAGGCACAGTAACACAGCTTCACAGAGTTAAACAAATGCAACATAAACAAAAGTAACACACCTTAAAATAATATTCTACAACAGAGGTGTTTCCCAGCCTTTACTGCAGCCGGATGCCTGCATTACTGTGTTCTTCTGGCCTATAGATAGCATATAAATTTTCTAGGGTGTTTTCTTAAACGGTGGGGCATGTACCTTCTTGCTAACATGGTTGGAAGAAGACATGGAAACAGACACCTTAAGAGATGGCCTCATCTCAGACACAGATAATTTACATCCAGGATCCAGGAACCAAGAGAGCCGGGGCATCCGCATCTCGGTCTTCAGGGTCCTCTCTCGGCCCGCCTTGTAGGCGTGACAGTTACCGAAGCCTCAATGGGGGTTGGAACTTCCAGATCAAAGCTGGAATGGCTACCCACTACACTTTACTGCTTAACCCAATGCTAGTCCTCAGTGAGAGAATCTGAAGCTCAGAAAGGAAGCTGGAGGCTCAGGATTACGTTATGGCCTGGTTGTACAAGTCCCCACAGGTTCTCATATATGAACTTTTGGCCCCAGTCTGATGGTACTTGATTTGGGAAGTTGTGGGACCTGCAGGGCTGGCCAGCTGCAGGAAGTGGATCAGGCCTTGAAGTCTATAACCCAGCTCTGTTTCATGTCTCAACTCCACTCTTCGTTCCTCAAGGTTCGAGAAGCTTTGGCATCTCAGCCTGGAATGCCGGCTTCAGGCTTTGGTATCCCAGCCTCGAACTCTGGCTTCCGTGGCGCTGTCGGCACCTCGCCTTTCTCACCATGGTGGACTGTACCCTTTCCAACTGTGCACCAAGTACACCTTTCCTCCCTTAAATTGCTACTTGTCCAGTCAGAGTGACAAGAAAAGTAAAGAACGCAGCTGTCGGCACTTTTCAGACTCCAGTGATGGCTAACGCAGGTGAGTTTACTTCTAAGAATGGAAACATCTCATTCTGGGAAAGTAAGGGGAATGATGGAAATGGCCAGAATCCTAGATGGCAATTCTTTAAGCATGAGGGCCAGGAACCCGCTAGTCTCGGTGGAGTTTCTGGTGTCCATAGGAAATTCAGAGGGGTCTCATCTCCGCTGTACACGGCGTCTTGGATATGTGGTGAAAGGGTGTTAGGTTGGCCCACAGTGCTGCTGTTAGCAGTCAGTTATGCAGCGTAGAGCAAAGAATGACCCCACTCATGCGGGCAGGAAAGCCACATGTGTGAGATAAATTCCAAGTAGAAATAAACGTTCATAACAGTTAACAGCATTGTAGGAACTACTGAGAAGTTCTTTAGTCATTTGGAACAGCAGACACATTGGAAATTTAGGAACGTCAGAGAAGGCTGGAACACTGAGAAAATACAGATATGATATGATATATGATATATGATATATTCTCATATATACAGTCTCACATACTCTCATGCATATGTATTCTCACACACACATATGTATGTATGTATGTATGGATGGATGGATGTATGGATGTATGTATGTATGTATGTATGGATGGATGGATACATCCCAGGAAACCTTAACTAATCTTGATCACCAATGTGACTGGACTGAGAAATGTGTAATTTGGCAAATATGCCTGTGAGCCTGTCTGTGAGGGCGTATCCAGGGACAGTTAGGACATGAGGATGCTGGCCAAAATAACGGATTAACTACTTGATAGATTCATAACATGACGGCATTGTTAGAAAATGATAAAAGGAAGTAGGGGGGCCTGCCCGGAGGAAGAGGGGCATTGGGGGTGTGTCCTTGGGGCTCTTTCTTCTGCTAGCCCCTTCTTGCGTTTCTGTCTGCCTCCTAGCAGCCACAGTGGAGGCACTGTGTCCCACCACACCCACGCCGAGGAGAGCATGCGCACCCACACCGAGGGGAGCATGCGCACGGTTAACCTTTCTTCCTCTGAGTTGTCTGTGTCAAGTGGCTGGTCACAGTGATGAGTAGAGTAAGTTGCAGAATTCCCCAGCTGAGCATCCGTTCATCATACGCTCCTGTGACCGCTCTACCACCACCCCAAACAAGGGGAAGTGAGACAGGAAGCTGGGCCAGAAAAGGCAGCCATTTGCTGCTTGTGGCTAAGTCTTATTTTTGTACATTTTACCCAGACATGTGACCTGTGGTTATGTCGCCAGAGTGCCCACAGACCTGAAAGGCCCTGGGCTAGCAAGGGCTGTGGAGTTTCAACCCCGTGGACTTAAGTCACCGAGCAGAGGAATGAAGGACTTGAATAAATTGAAAGGGTGTGGGGGTGTAGCCTCCCCATTAAGATTTTCACAGAGACCTGCTTCAATGGCTTCCCAGAGTCAGCCCCGGGAGGGGCGGGTCCAGGAAATATATTTGCTTTGGGTGGCATTAGTTCCTTCAAACATCCACCACATAATGACATTATTGCCACAGACTCTGAACCTGAATTTGGGCTCACTTCCAGGCTTCACCCAACTGATAGGAAATTTCAAGGGCTGCAGATAAAACAAAAGATCTTCAGACTCCAATCCCTAGGAGTTCCACAGAACATGTCACCTATGTTCAACACAAACAGTTAAATGAGGAAAAGAATTATAGGGGAGAGGATGTCATGGGTGCTTGAAAAGCTACAACTTGACCGTACTTATTCCAATCTTGACTTTGGTTTCATTTGCTTGTGTAGGCAAATGTTTCTTTCCCACCTGCCTAATAACCAACACAGAGGCTTATATTAATTACAAATGCTCGGCCAATAGCTCAGGCTTGTTACTAGGTAACTCTTAAATTAAAATTAGCCCACATTTCTTATCTATGCTTTGTCACATGGCTTGGTACCTTTTCTTGGTATGGCATGCCCATCTTGTTTCTCTCTGCATCTCTGGGGACTCCTCTGACTCCACCCTTCTTCATCCCAGCCTCCTTAGTTAGGTTCTCCCACCTGACTTTATCCTGCCTTGTTATAGGTCAGTCAGCTTCTTTATTAAACCAATCATTGTGGCATACATTCACACAGTGTAAAGAAATATTCCACATTTCCCCCTTTTTGTCTAATTAAAAAGGAAGGTTTTAACTTTAACAGTAAAATTATATACAACAAAAACAGTTAAGAATTACAGTTACAATATCTAGTCTATTTATATTTGGCAAAATTAGAGAAAATTCTCTATTCTCTATCTTATCTTTGTGAGTTCAAAGTTTTGTACCTAATTTACCTTCTATGATAACTAAGGAAAACTATAACTATCTAGTCTTCAACTCCATCAAAGACCTGAGAAGGAAATAATATTATCTGAGTAAGCAGGAAATGCATAGCAATCAAATTCCAAAAATATGAGAAATGGTAGAAACAGTTGGCTGCCTGAACAGTCACCCAAAGTTCCTCTGTAACATTGTGGCATCCATCTTTGGCTTATGGCCTATAATATCCGATAGACTTTTTTGAGATGCAGGGAATTTTGAAGGGCTGTCTTAGGTTGTCTCGGCAAAGTCTGGCAGTCAATTTGTGTGTGTGTGTGTGTGTGTGTGTGTGTGTGTGTGTATGTGTGTGTGTGTGTGTGTGTGTGTGTGTGTGTGTGTGTGTCCCCTGCTGGTCCAGTTTGGACAGTAACTGTTAGTAATTGAGGTAACGGCAGTTTCTTGACCAAATGGCTAGCTTTTGCCATAAAGAAAGCAAAGTCCATATGAGGTTTCTTCATGCCCATTTTCTTCTCTGAAGTAGATTGGTATTGCCAGGAGCAAACATGTCTCACTGTCATGAAAAGTCTTAGGTTATTAAACATATTAAATGCCATATTCTGTAGGTCTTTGAAGTGTTTGAATACCATCTATCTGTCTAAATATATTTATATATGACCTTGAAAACATAACTAACATGACTATAAGTTTGTCTATTAGAGATGACTATTAACCTGTATTTCTTAATTATATATTATATTTTTAAACAATTTGCATAAACACAATACCCTAAACAAGAGTAGAAGCACACATACAACATAACAAAATTAACCTTAAATTTGTATCAATAAACCAAAATCCATACCAATGTAAAATATTTTGAGATTAATGGTTGTTTTTTGGATTAAAGTAGATTCAATAATCTACCCTTTCATCCTATCATTTCTATATCCCTCCCTTTTCTCCACAGAACAAGATTATTGAATCTAATCTCCCTTGTTTAGCTTTTTTTGACCAATACCAATAACAATTTGTAACCAACCCCCCCCTTAAATGATAATAAATATCCATAACCTATTTTTTGGGAATGTGGGTGCCATTCTCTAGACTACTTCCTGTTGTTTGTGGATGCTGTTATCTTTGGGGGAACCTTGATAAAATCAATATAATTGTTAAATCTTGCCTGGAGTAGTATGTGAGGCTGGATCATCTCAGCCAGCAGCCTTGAAACTATTCTGGATGCAGAACTCTGAGGAAACTATAACAGAGGCAGTCTGGATAATGTGGGCCACCCGTTTTCATTAGTATCTAGTCCCCTTGCTCTGAAAATACACAAACTTTTAAAGATAACATACATACAAGTATGGAATATGTGATGTGCACAAGTCAGTTAAAGGTGATTTTTTGTTTTATGTTTGATAAAACAAAATATATGTAATATGCCTTGTGGTTCTTGTAGGTTTTTTTTTTTTTTAGACAAGGGCTCTTCCCTGGTCAAACCTGATTTTCTTTAAGCAGAATGAATCCACAGCCTCTCATTTCCTGTGGAAATAAAAGCATAACCTCTCCCCCATAACAATACACCTTTTGACTTAAATTTTGAAGTCAAGAAATTTTTTAAATACATAGGTTGGATGAATCCAGCAACATTTACAATCAGATGTCTCTTAGCAGCTGTTGCTCCTTCCTCAGCTGTCAAACAATTCAACAACATAATACCATACAGTATCCAGACTCTCTGTGCATTTTCCATCTCATTATATTTTTTATTACTCTATTTCTTTTTTAAGGACTTCATTATTTTAAAACTGTATTTTTTAAATCTAAGACTGTATACACTCTTCCTCTTCTCTCTTCCACGCCTATGCACATTTTCAAACACACTGTGGCCTATTTAGAGGCTCTATTCATCTGAATCTGTCCTTACTGCACATCTGCAACCTTTTCTGTCTGCATGAACAAAACCCCAAACCCACCATGCAGTGCCTTGGCTCAGCTCATGGTGGTTCAAGCTCACAGGTGGCAGCTGGGAGATGTCTCTCTGTACATTAGCTGGCATGAGAGACATGAGACTAGGAAGACGCATTTGGTTCTGCTTTAGAACTTTTTTTTTAAAGCTTTCTCAGGTTTTATGTGGAAATTCTTGCTGAACATTTGGGCACCATTTGTAGGCAGACATTTCTCTCTGGCCCACCAGTTCCCAAAGAACTGACACAGAGGCTTATATTAATTACAAATGCTCATCCAATAGCTCGGGCTTGTTACTAGCTAACCTTTACCTTTAAATTAACCCACATTTCTTATCTATGCTTTGCCACGTGGTTTGGCACATTTTCCCAGTATGACATGCCCATCTTGTTTCTCCTGTGTCTGCTCGAGACTCTCCCAGACTCTACCCTTCTTTATCCCAGCCTCCTTAGTTTGGTTCTCCCGCTTAACTTTATCCTGCATTGTTATAGGCCAGTCAGCTTCTTTATTAAACCAATCACAGTGACATATATTTACACAATGGAAAGGAATATTCCACATGCTTGTTTGTTTGTGACAGTATTTCCCTATGGAGCCCAGGCTAGCCTCAAACTTCTGGTGATCTCAGCCTCCAGAATGCTGGGATTACAGGTGTGCACCACCATGCTGGGTGAAATCTTGATGCTTAAAAGTGATTGTGGAAAGTCCAGCCCAACACTTGGACTTTGAATTCTGGCTCGATGTCTAATGGTAATAATATTTTTTTTTTTTGAGATAGGGACTCAGCTATCCTAGGCTGGACTTGTACTCACTACGTAGCAGTGGATAACCTTGAACTATGATCTTCCTTCTTTTACTTCCCAAGTGTTAGGATTGCAAGTATCTACTACCATGTCCAGTTAATGCAGTCAGTGCTGGGGATCAAACTCATCCTTCAGAAACACATTAGAAAAAATATTAAACTGTCTGCCTATAGCCATTGATCTGTTCCTTGACACTACTGATTTTTAATTTTATGGTATTACAGAAATGGAATCATAGTATATATACTCTTGTATGGATAAAAGTATTTGTGTGTGTGTGTGTGTGTGTGCCTGCGCTCACAAGTGCATATGCACGTATATGTGCATGAGTGCAGAGTCAGAGGGCCAATGTCAAATACCTTTGACTATTTCTCAACAGTTTGTCAGTGTTTAGACAGAGTCTCTCTCTCTAAACGTGGACTTGCCAATTCAGCTATACTAGCTGACCAGCAAGCTCCAAGGGTTCTCTTGCCTTTACCTCCATGGTGCTGGGATTACAAGTGCACAGATGAGCCCAGAGTTTTTCTGTGGGAGCTGGGGATCCAAACTCAGGTCTTCATGCTTTGTGACAAGCACTGTCCTGACTGAGCTATTACTCCAGCCCCATTTACTCTCTTGTTTTAAATGGGAAAGATCTGTATTGAGATCAGCAGAGCTCCTTCTCCAAGTTACTGAATTAAAACACAATTATGAAGCGGTGGATTTTCAGGCTATGCTTTGCCCTAGGAGATCCCATTTTATAAGCAGCTTTTGGATCCTCTGTGAGGGAGAAGGAAGAAGCCTCTGGGTGGACACAGAAAATAAACCATCCATTAGGTACCACCCATCAGCATGAACTAATGAATGACTAATTCCTGGAAATAAAAAGGGATCCATCTTGTAGTTTATTGGGGGAGGGGGGAGGTGATTTGAGACTGTAGGGACACGTCGGCATGCATTAAAATCTTATCAGGAAAACCATGCCCAAGAACTTACCAGACATACCAGCCAAAGAAAAAGGTGTCACTCCCTGGCCTGGACCTCATAAAATGATGACATTGAAATGGCATAGCCCAGCACCAACCTATCATCTGATGTCTGGTGTGTGTGTGTCAAGTACCAAGCAGGGGACTGACTCCCCAACTATCCCTAGAGCTCTGCTCAGTTTGGCCCCCAGTGTTGATGCAGCAGACTCAACTGCCTGTCCTGTTTGCCCTTCTGGACCTAACCAGATGTTTCCTGCTCTCAGGCCCTGGCTTGACCTTTCACCTCACAGCTGCCTTTTGCAGCTTTGCTCTCAGACCCTGACTTCAGGCACTCTGGCCAGCAGCTCCCTCCCACCCTGCTCTGCCTCGTTATCTTATTAAAGCAGACTTTCTCTCAGCCAACTTCTGGAACTTCTTAAACCCTGCTACAGCCTCTCCAACAGGTATTGATTTTATAAACCAAGCATGTGTATATAGGGATATTTACTGTGTGATATGTGATGTGAGGCTTAGTGTTAGCAATTAAGATCACAATAAAAGCACCTGCACTTGCCTTGGCCCGATCACCAAAGAAAGCAGGATTGCATGTCAAATTTCCGTCATTGAAACTACGAGGGATATTGTCTTTTCTGTCAAATGAGTCCAGCAGGTGTGCATCAGTTCCTGCCCCCAGCACGCCTCCCCCTCTTCCCATCCCACCTGTCAATCATCTTTTCTCCGTGAATCCTAGATATGGCAGAGCTGCCCCACTTCCCTTCTTTTCCAAGGCTGATAGATCATAAGGTAATACTTCCGTCAGCAAGGGACAGCCAAGTCCCCCCTTGTGTTGGGATGACAGATGAGCGCCATTACTACTGCTTTTGGACAGCTAGGTGCACTCTGGTCAGGAGTAAGTAGCCTTTGTGAGATCTCTTAATTTTAGTAGTGGTCTCTTGATTTGTAACCCCAATCCTGTCTCCAAAAAAACCTGCTAAACCCTGTGGATTTATTGTAATTCAATAAATTGTGACTTTGTAGACCAACACACAAAAGGTGTTTGCCTATGTTACTGACACAGTGCACTCACAACAGTCTGGCATCTTCCACTCAGTATAATTATTAGGTTCCCTGTCATTAAACGTGTTAAGAGTTCATTCCTTTTTATTGCTGAGTAGTACTCCACTGCATCCGGTGTATTACTATTCACTCACTTTTTGCTCTCAGTTCTGAACTACTTCAAAAAATGGCACTGCTGTCTCTGGGGACATTTGCTTCATTTCTCACAGTGGGTGGCTGGGTTGTGTGGCAGATGACCTAGTTATTCATTTACCTCCTACATCATTTTCCCATGCCCCAGCAGAGAGGGATGACAGCCCCCCACCTTTCCACCTAAGTTATCATGGCCAGTCTTTTGAGTTTGGGGAATTTTATCAAAAGTACAGCACTATCTTACGGTGATACAGCCTTTTCACTGGACACAGCGTGACCATCCCAGCACCATTACTGGAGTCAAGATAAGAAGCAGCCAATAGAGGTCTGTGACAATGGTGGGGCTGTGCTGGTTGTTGTCAAGATGAGCTAGGGTCATCTGGGAAGAGGAACCTTAATTGAAGGAACGCCTCCACCAGATTGGCCTGTGCAAGCCTGTGGGGCATTTTTTTTTTTTTAAATTAGTGATTGAAGTAGGAGGGTTTAGCCAATTATGGGTGGTACCACCCCGGGCAGGTGGTCCTGGGTGCTAAAAGAAAGCAAGGAGAATGAACTGTGGGGAGCAAGCCAATAAGCAGCATTCTTCCACAGCCTCCGCATCAGCTCGTGCCTCCAGGTGCCTGCCCCGAGCTCCTGACCTGCCTTCCCTCCGTGAAGGAGTGTGATAAGAATGTATAAGCCAAATAAACGTCCTCCCCTCCATGTTGCTTTTGGTCATCGCGTTGATCACAGCAACAGAAAAGCAAGCTCACATGGGCTGGTAAGACTCCCTCGCAGAGACAGGAGACAAGGCCGCTAGACTCCCATTTGATATTTACCCACCACTTCCCTCCTGCCTCCAGCCGTACTGGTCTTGGAGGATACTAGAGAACAGAGGAGGTGGCGGTTAACTGAATGGGTAAAGCTTCCCTGAGGACATCATCCGTACTAGAATGGAACTGTGTGTTGACGAAGCTGTTTTGAGCAGGTAACCCTTCACCACGCTCTGTAATCTCATTGGTTCAGTTTGGACTTCAGTAGAATCATTTTGGTCTGAAGTTGGTGCCCCACCTGGGATGAATAGATGCCCATTCATCTCTCCAGGAACTGACATGCAATATGTCACTTTATGACTTCCATTGGCATTTTCCTAATGAGTAATGATGTTAACCCATTTGTTCATATTCTTTGCCCTTTGTTTTAATTGGGTTGTTGTTTTGTTATTGGTGAATTTTCAATGTTCATTCTATAGTTCAGTTCAGATCACTACATCACTACACATGTGATTCTCAAAGCACCAAAAAAGTAGGGTCTCATTATGTAGCCCTGGCTGGCCTCAATCTCCTAGATGTCCTGTTTCTGCCTCCCAAGTGCTGGGATTAAAGGTGTGTGCGACCACTCATAACCTCAAAGTACTTTTGAGAAAATCTTTAAAAACATCTTTTTTTTTGTTTTTTGTTTTTTTTGTTTTTCGAGACAGGGTTTCTCTGTGTAGCTTTGCGCCTTTCCTGGAACTCGCTTTGGAGACCAGGCTGGCCTTGAACTCACAGAGATCCGCCTGCCTCTGCCCCTCGAGTGCTGGGATTAAAGGCATGTGCCACCACCGCCCGGCTAAAAACATCTTAAAAGCCCTGGTAAGAACTGTAAAGTTACTATCTTGGTAAATGAGACAATTAAAACAAAGGACTTGGGTGAGTTGTAATCTTTCTGTTGCCTTAGTCACAGTGTGTGCAGCTACAACCTCTATCTAGTTCAAAGATATTTCCATTATCCCAAAAGAAGAGTGTGTGTTTCCTCCTTCCCTCGGAAACATTGGGAGGGGGAGGCACCTGGCTTGTCTGCTGGGACCAAGACCTCTAGCCCCTGCCACACTGTCCGTGGTGTTAACAATCTCATAATAAATCTCATACCTGATGGAGATTATCTCAGTGTCTTTCTCTTGAATGAATCCTCTTCTCTCTTCTCCCTCCCTAAAATCTACTAGCTTCCTGCCTCCCAGCCTCCCAGTTCTTCTTTGAACATCTGTAGTTGTTGCTTTATATATACTATTTTACTCTTTCAGGGGCCAGTCACCCAGGTCCAAAATAAATATACATGGAGACTTATTCTTTCTTATGAATGCCTGGTCTTAGCTTGGCTTGTTTCTAGCCAGTTTTTCCTAACAAATTATCCCATATACCTTTTGCCTCTGGGCTTTTATCTTTCTCTAGTCTATATACCTTTCTTTACTTCTTACTCTGTGGCTTGCTGTGTAGCTGGGTGGCTGGCCCCTGATGTCCTCTCTCCTTCTTTTCTTGTTCCTTGATCTTCTCTTCCCAGATCTCTCGTCCTATTTATTCTCTCTGCCTTCCAGCCCCACCCATTCTTTCTCCTGCCTTGCTATTGGACATTCAGCTCTTTATTAGACCAATAGGGTGTTTTAGACAGGCACACAGTAACACAGCTTCACAGAATTAAACAAATGTAACATAAAAGAAAGCAACACATCTTTGCATCATTAAACAAATGTTCCACAGCATAAACAAATGTAACACATCTTCAACTAATGTTCCACAACAAGCATCCTAGCTCTCATTTGTACCCATCACACCTCTTTGACCTTGAGAGCTGTAACTCCCTGCTCCTGCCTTGGCTGGACACTCATCAGCCTACTCATAGTTTCCTGGTTTTCTGCAACTTGGGCATCCTAGCTTTCGTGAGCCACCATTATAGCTGGTCTCTTATTGCTATGTAGCTGTTTCCTCTGAATTAATATATGGCTCCCTACAGGGAGAGGGAGGCTCCCAGGTCTCAGGAAGCTCACAGAACTTACAACGTTCAAATAGGTCCTCCCCAGTACTATAGAAGTGGTAAGGAGTGGGGGATGAGACTCTTCGGTGAAGCTGCCTGGAAGCAGGTGGAAGCTTTGTGGGGGCAGAGTTTATATGTTGTCACCTCTGCCAGGGTGGGCTCACCTCTGCCAGGGTGGGCTCACCTCTGCCAGGGTGGGCTCACCTATGCTGTAACGCCTCACTAATGCTCCTTAAGTAAATCCAATAAACCTACTAGTTCTCGAGTTCATGAGTATGCACTCATTTCTTTGGTCTGTTCTCAGTGCTCAGAGGTGTGTTTTGTGTCTCCCCAGGAAAAGTCACATGACTCCTGTGAATGCCCTCCACTCCTCCAGCCTTTCTGGTTTCTTCTGAGGTATACCCTCAGCCTTGAAGTTGCTTTTTACCTGAATCTGGCCAGTTGAATATTTTGGAGAAAATCCACTCAAAGACAAAGGCTGTTTAATCCGACATTCTTGTCAACATTCTGTGTATGTGATTCTTCCTTTTTTTTTGGTTTTCCGAGACAGGGTTTCTCTGTGTAGCTTTGCACCTTTCCTGGAACTCACTCTGTAGCCCAGACTGGCCTTGAACTCACAGAGATTTGCCTGCCTCTGCCTCCCAAGTGCTGGGATTAAAGGCATGCACCACCACCGCCCAGCTGTGATTCTTCCTCTTAATGCACATAAACATAACGCATCTGTTCCATTTTAATTGTATAGATTCTATTTTTATGACCTCATACTTCAACTTATCAGGGTTTAAGTGTTTTTATTTTCTCAGGATTTAACCATTAAAAACTTAAGCAACAGTGCAGCAGTCTTAGGGGATGAACTCTTAACAAGAGGTGCATAGGTCATAAGGTCACGAGCAGGTTAGTGCCACTGTGGGCTGAGAGCTGAGACTCATGTCTTGTTGACTGAAGCACTGGACATTCTTCTAGAAAATGAGGGGACCCCCACCAGTGTTTATAGCTTCCCATTTAAAAAACCACATTAATCCTAATTTTGTTTACTGAACTGAGTAGATTTAAAACAGGCCTTTGGAAAAGTTTTGGTGAATGTATATCACCATAAACCACTACTACAAACAAGATTGTTGAACATGTCTATCAGTCTCTAAAGTCTTTTCTGTCTCTTTTCTGTCTATCCCTTCCTTTAACTTGTTTCTAAGCAACTCAACCCCTAGACAACCTGTGAGCTGTAGTCTGCATGCATACATTAGCCTTTGTTTTCCAGGGGCGAACATAAATGGAATAATACAGTATATATTCTGTATATGGCTTCTTTTGGTTTACATAGTTATTTTGGGATTTATCTGTCTGTGTACATCATAGCTGTCTTCCCTGCCCCCACTCAGAGCTCTGTGTCATTATGTGGATATGCCTCAATTTGTTTACTCACTTGTTGGCAGGTATCTGGGTTAATTTTCAGTTTGGGGCCTGTCTTAGTTAAGATTTCTACTGCTGTGAGAAGACACCATGACCACAGCAACTCTTACAAAGGAAAACGTTTAACTGGGGTGGCAGCTTACAGTTCAGAGGTTTGGTTCATTGTCATTATGGTGGGACATAGCAGTGTGCAGGCAGGCATGGTGCTGGAGAAGTTGCTGAGAGTCCTACATCCTGCAGGCAACAGGAAATGGTCTGTCTCACTGGGAGTACCTTGAACCTAGGAGACATCAAAGCCCACCCCCACAGTGACACACTTCCTCCAACAAGGCCACGCCTCCTAATAGTGGCATTCCCTATGAGCCTTTGGGGGCCAATTATATTCAAACTGCCACAGGACCATTACAAATAGAACTACTAGGAACATATGTGCACAAGTGTTTGTGTGGATGAACACTTTTTATCCTAGATAAGACACAAGGACAAGATGGTTGGGTGGAGTGGAGACAGGTGGGTCCCTGAAGCTGGAACCCTGAAGTTCACTGGCCAGCCAGTCTGCTGAATCAGTGAAGACATCAGCCTCTGGTCTCCATGTGCATGTGCATATAACAAGCAAAGAGAAAGCATGCAGATATAAACATGTTTCCATTTAATTAGCCACGAGACTGTTACTGTTGTCTCTAGCTCCTTCCTTTTTATTACCCATTTTGTATTTCCCCTGCCCTTCCCTCTCAAAGGACCAGGGACTCTGTTGCCTCGGGGTTTCGTTTGCTTGTTTCTCTGATGGCCACTGGGCACGGGCCTATTAAAAGAAAACCACAGAAACACATACTTCTCTTTGTGTACCTTTCCCTTTGGTGACTAGGACAATCAGTCCAGCCAACCCTTTATGCCTATTGGTTCAATAGCACAAGGAGCCTCAGTGACCACGTGGCTGCCCGTCACTCTGTTTTGAGACATTTTTCTCTTTGGAAACTAACATTCAGCAGAGCTCATGGTTGCCAGGGGGAGAAGTGAAAATCTGCTGTAAGTGTGTAATTGGATACAATAGCAGAAAGAGCCAGACCCACTTCCCCTTGATTCTGAACTCCAGATTCTAGTCTTGTGGGAAGTAGTAAGGGTCTTCCCCAGAAGGCCCCGGGTTCTCTTTACTCAAGGAGCTTGGGGGCCTCTGGTCTTGAACAGGAGCAGAGGCCAGGACTGTCCACTGTACTTGGGCCAGGTATGTGGCTACCTGACCTGGAGGGTTTTCTTTTGTAGGCCAGGCAAAATTCTAGGAGTACCCCTTGCATTCACTCTTAGGAACACTGTGATCGTGTACAGACCACCTTACAGGCCTCTGTAGGCCAAGCTGTCCTGAAGGTGGAGGCATCCACTTCACCTTTGCTGACCTAGGCTGTTACTCCTTCTGCCACTCCGAGGTCCCCTCCCCACAAAGACATGCCGATGTTCAAGGTTGTACTATCTTCCTGGCCAACCATGGAAGCTGCTACTAAGCTCAGGGCATTTCTTCTGGGCTTGGGATCGAACTAAACAATAGCAAGATGAGAGCTGTAATCTTGTTTAGATTATTTATTTACTTACTCATTTATATATTATGTGCAGATGTTTTTTCCTGTATGTGTGGCTATGCCACATGCATATCTGGTGCCATGGAGGCCAGAAGAGGGCACTGGATACCTGGGGACTGGAGGCACAGGTGTTTGTGAGACGCCGTGTGGGTGATGGGAATCTAACCAGGGTCCTCTGGAGGAAGAGCCAGTGCTCTTAACAGTGGAGCCATCCCTGCATCTGTGAGAACTGGGATCTTCAGACCGTTTTCTAGGCTTTTTTTCCAAGGTTGAGTGATATTTCCTAACGATAAGGACTCTCTGATCATTTTGAAGTATGACAGAAGACAGTGAAATGTTGGTGTCTCATGGGAAGTGTTCTCAGGAGGAACAGAAGCCAGGGAAGACCCAGGTCCTCCCCTGTGTCATTTGCATGCCTTTCCTTTGAGGAGTGCCAATATCATCAATTTCCTTCTCTTAAATTTGGGTACACACTCAAAAAGTTTAGGCCTGATTTCTTTTTCTTCTATTTTATCAGCATTCTTGGAGCCTTTACCCATCCGAGCCAAATTCAGTAGCAAAGCATACTTTGTGCTGCCCTGATGGGCAAGTTATCTTAAAGAGCAGGGCCCTTTCATATCAGCCTCTACTGGAAGGAGCTCCCGGGGAATCACACAGAAGTATGTCCAGCTCCAGACAGGCGGCACTCACAAGGCAAAACGTGAGAGTGAGCTCAGCAGAGAAAGCTTCAGGTTCGTTTGCAGGGTGGGAACCTCTACTGTGAACAGCAGCAGTGACTGTCCCTACAGCAAACTCTCCAGGCATGAGAGAAAGCAAACTTCCTGAAGTGGTGTGTTTGACCTTTTATTTAGAAGAGAGAAGAAATTTGGGAGACTTGGTGTTTTCTCTCCCTGTAACATTCTGCCTGGCATTAAAAAAAAATAACCTCTGCCCTGGAATTCCAGAGCAGGGAATCCAGACAGCTCAGTGCTCCTGGCCTGGGAACCTCTTCTCCTGGGTGTGAGCTGCTCTTGACATGCCTGACTGTATGCCAGGGCTACCCGTGAGCAGCTGCCTAGCAACTTCCTTAGTGTATGCAAGTAAAGCATATTTGTGCTGTCCATCCCACCTGCGCCTAGGCTGCAGAAAGGTGAGCTGCCTGAAATACTTCGTTCACAGAATTCCAAAACCAGAAAGAAGTAGAGATGTTTGTAGAGAGAGAGAAAAAAATAAAAGTCAACATACATTTTGGTTACAGACAGGCTTTCCTGTTTTCTAGCACAGACACATGCTCACGCATCCATGCACGCATACATGAACACACACATACATGCACACAGTCTTCACATACACGTACATATATGTGTGTGTGTGTGATTTACTTTTTTTAAAGATTGATCTCATTTTTAGGACTGGCATGGTGGTGTAAGCCTTTTATTCCAGCACTCCGAAGGCAGAGGCAGGCATATCTCCATCAGTTCAAGGCAAGTCTAGTCTACATAAAAAATTACAGTCTACATAATGAGACCCTATACAACAAAAAAATCTCATTTTTAACTATTTGTAAATGTATGTGTGTGCACACATGTCTGCAAGTGCTGGAAGAGGCCAGGACATCGGACCCCCTGGATGTGGAATTACAGACAACTGAGAGTCAGCTGCCATGGGTTCTAGAAACCAAACTCAGGCCCACTGGAAGAGCAATAAGCATTCTTAACTGCTGAGCTGCCTTTCAGCCTCTGCCTTAGGGTTACTATTGCTGTGGTGAAACACCATGACCAAAAGCAGGTTGGGGAGGAAAGGGTTTATTTGGCTTACACTTCCACAACACAGTTCATCATCAAGAGAAGTCAGGACAGGAACTCAAACAGGGAAGGATCTGATGGAGGCAGGAGCTGATGCAGAGGCCATGGAGGGGTGCTGCTTACTGGCTTGCTTCTCATGGCTTGCTCAGCCTTTCTTATAGAACCCAGGACCACCAGGCCAGGGATGGCCCCACCTACCATGAGATGGGTCCTCCCCCATCAATCACTAATCAAGAAAATGCTCTAAGGCTTGCCTGCAGCCTGAGCTTATGGAGCATTTTCTCAATGCAGTTCTTTGCTCTCAGATGACGCCAGTTCGTGTCAAGCTGGCGTAAACTATCCAGAACTGCCACCTCTGCCACCTCTTTTTGTTGTCACCATCATATTTTTGTTTTCTTTTCAGACCTTGCAAATCCCTGATGTAAATCTCTGATTCATATTTATTTTCATCCTTGCTTCCTGTCAAAGCTAACTGCTGCCTGTTCATCTCTAGATGACCATGACAGTTTAGGTTTTTCTTTCTCATAGAAACCAAACTTGACTCCTTTGGGGTGGTGGTTTCTCTGTGTAGCCCAGGCTGACCTTGAACTCACAGAGATCCACCTGCCTCCTCCTCCTGAGTGCAGAGATTCAATGTGCCTGCCACCACCACCTGGCTTTTTTTTCTTTCTTTCTTTATTTTTCCCAGCTTCATAGCTGCTGATCTCAACTCACTTCAATTTAATAAACTTTCTGTCTTGGATTCCTTTGTCCAAATCCAGTTCCAGGAGTTGATATTTTAACATTTATTTCGAGGGAACCAAACTCAAATCATAAGCAGTGTGTAAATGTCCAAATTTAGGAGAAAATGCCACAAACAGTTTTCTAATAACTTCATGGCTTGCAATGGTTGAGCAGAGATCCTTGCCACCCACATAAAGGTGGAAAGAGAAAACTAACTTCAATGTTCGCCCTGTTAGGTCCGTGTGTGTGTGTGTGTGTGTGTGTGTGTGTGTGTGTGTGTGTGTACACAAAGAAAGAGGGGGGGAGTTAGATCCCCCCCTTAATCCGTGACTACATGGCATGCACCACCAAGCCTGATAATCTGAGTTTAATCACCAGGACCCATTTGGTAGAAGGAGGATCCTGTCTCCCTCAAGCCGTCCTTTGACCTCCACACGTGCCCTGCGGCATGCATGGGTCCCAGCACGTACATCAACACACCCACACTAAATCAATATGTATGATTAGTAAAAAGAATTGGCATTAAGAGGCTGTTGGGACTTCCCCCAGCAGAGTGGGTGCGAGGCTGTGGGCGACTCCAGTCTTGGCTCACACTGCCTGCTTCCTAACTGTGGTAAACAGCTCTTCGGATGTCTGTCATGGGCTGCCTCTTCTGCAAAAGCTTCTTCTGTTGTCTCTTCCCATGTTTTCGATTGGCTTATGCTTTTAGCTGTGGGACCAGAGAGAAAGACAGAGAAGTTGGGGTGGGGGTGGAGCCACAGGAGGGAAGGGCACTGTCACCCTGGACTGTGGCCTCTGCCAGCAGAGACGCAAGAACTCTAGCACGACTAGCCCTCGCCACAGAGGCCCCAGTAGCATTAATCTTCTGCACATGTACTGATATTTAATGCCGAAAAACAATGAATCGAGTTTAAGGTCTGGGAGTATATGAGGTTGAGTAGGGCCTCATTTCTAACCAGAGATGTTTCAGGAGAATCTCCAACAAAACTGTCTACAGCAAAGACTTCTCACCTCCTTGTACCCTGCTGGGCTACACTTTCACATTATAGGTTGTAATCACACCAAGTGTGCCTCAGGAACCACCAGTGAACACAGTAACTTCCAGCCGCACCCAAGTCCTGAGCTGGTCCACTGTAAAGAGCATGCTCTCGAGTGTGCTTCCTTCCTCGTCCGCCTGCTCAAAACTTGTGTCATTGCCTTTGATAAGGCTTCCAAATACTGCTTTACTGAACCTCTTTTCAGCACCAAAGCCTGACCCTGGTTCAGCCTGAGTCAAGGTCCTGAGGGTAACTCTTCCAGCTGCTGAGGGTCACAGTGGGGAGGTATGTCTCTTTACTTGGATCCCGCATCCAAAATTGGTCTCTCTCTCTCTCGTTTTTTCATTCAGCAGGATTTTATTATGTAGTACAGGCTGCTTTGAATTCATGATCCTCTAGCCCAAGCTGCCAAATGCTGGGATTACATGTATGGACCACCACACCAACCTAATACTTTTGTGTTTTGTTTAAAACATTTTTCCTAACTCCGGGACTAATCCTTTTTGAGTAATAAGTCAAATGACTAAGGCAATGCCATGCTGTTGTTTGTTTTCTTACTCTTTTGGGGGCCCACCACCCGGCTCCCAGATAAATCACACACGGAGGCGGCTTATTCTTACTTATAAATGTTGTTTCTAGCCAGCTTTTCTTAAATTATCCCATCTACTTTTTGCCTCTGAGTTTTTCCTGTTCTCTCACTTCTGTAAATCTTACTCTTACTCCGTGGCTTGCTGTGTAGCTGGGTTGCTGGCCCCGGGAGTCCTCCTCCTTCTCTGGCTGCTTCTCTTTCCTCCCAGATCTCTCCTCCTATTTATTCTCTCTGCCTACCAGCCCCACCTGTTCCTTCTCCTGCCTCACCATTGGCCGTTCAGTTCTTTATTAGACCATCAGGTGTTTTAGATAGGCACAGTAACACAGCTTGACAGAGTTAAACAAATGCAACATAAACAAAAATAAAATAATATTCTACAACAATGCCATACTGTTCTGACTCCATTTTGTGTTTGCTTAGACCGTTCTCAACCCTCTCCTCCTCCCTCTAAGCCACATCTACCTTGGCAACACATTTGAGATTTCCATGGATTGACCATGGCCCAGATGTGTTAACCAAAATTAACATGTTATGTCTAAAAGAACAACTATGCTTTGCCAGGAATGAACATTTCAAGGCTCTCTGACCCTCATCTAATGTTGATGTAAATTACGGCCTTTGTGGGTTTTGCCTTAAAAACGCTGTATCCCTGAGCTCAGGCACCAAGAGACTTTGCAGAGGCATGAGCCCACTCTGGGTGTGGCCATCAATGAAAATGTTAATTGGCTTAATCAGCATAGTTGACAATGATCCTTACAATACGCACTCATGTCCTGTTGCCTGTGAACACTTGGTTGATAAAGAGGAAAGAAACCTTTTGTCTCTTAGAAGCCAGATAGTTCGATAGTACGAATACCCTCCTTTTTTGACTCCTCCAGAGAGGCTTCCTAACTTTCTTTCATGTCTGTCACAGAGGACGTTTGTTATAAGCATCCTTTCCTTTCAATTCGGCCATGTGTCGTTCACCGAGGTTAAGGAGGCTGGACATAGCACACAGAAAAGTCAACATTCTCAGGAGCATGAGAATTATTCTGTTATTTGCACTCCACACGACAAGAAAGTTAAACTCTCTATCTGTATTTCTCACAATGAATTCTAAGTATTTTGAGGGTTTCCTCACATTACTATCAGGAAGGGAATGTTGAGGACCTGGCGAGACTGTTCAGTCATTATTAGCTCTTGCTGCTCTTCCGAGGACCTGAGTTCAGTCCCCAGCATCACCTTGGGTAGCTCACAACTGCCTGTAACTCCAGGGGACCCACTATCTTTCTGGCTTCTGGGGGGACTGTACTAATGTGGACAAAGTGACACACACTGTATTAGTGACTTTCCTGCTGCCGTGGTAAAGCACTGTGACCAAGACCACTAATGGAAGTGTTTATTTAGGCTTCCAGAGGATTAGAGTCCATGATGGCGGGTGGGCGGGGACAGTCTCTAGATTTGTGGTTACTCTTTTCCTTTGTTTGTTTTCTTTGCAGGAGTATTATTTACGGAAGTATGAGCATCCTGTGAGTGACCAAACCTCTGAATAAAACAGACTCCCTCTCCCCCAGCAGCCATCAGTTGCCACCTTAGGAGTAGGGCCTCTTGAGTCTCCTGCCCATCCTGGAATGTTGACTGGCTTGATCTTGCACAGGTCTTGTTTGTTCAGGTAAGTACAGCCACTGTGAGTCCGTGACTACAGTTGCCATGTCATGCCCAGAGTGCGTGCCACAGCGCTCCTCCCCATCCTCCAGGGTCATTTTTTCCCCTTATTCTGTGGTGTTCCTTGAGCTTTGAGGGAGAGAGGTATGTGAAATAGACGCTCCACTTAGGGCTGAACTCTCAACAGTCACTCAAGTTCAGCATTTTGTCCAGTTATGCATTTCTGCATTATCCATCACCACTACAGAGAGAAGCTTCACTGACCATGGTTGAAAACAGCACACGTTCCCTCTAGGATCTTCCAGCTTTGTTTGTTTGTTTAGCAGATGTATAGAGTCAGGCATGGAGAAGACTGTAGAGCAGACAAAATCCAGTTGGAAAGCAGTCATTTGGGGCTGGAGAGATGGCTCAGTGCTTCAAAGTGCTTCCTGCTCTTTTACAGGCCTCTTCTGGCCTCTGTGGGCATTGCATATACATGGCACACTCACACACACACACACACACACACACACACACACAAATATTTTAAAAACAAATCTTTCAAAAAAAAAGAGAGAAAGAAAGAAAGAAAGAAAGAAAGAAAGAAAGAAAGAAAGAAAGAAAGAAAGCTGTTGGTACCATAGCATGCACACACTGAGTAAGGTATTGGTGTCTTTTCCTCCCATCATTCTGGGAGGAATGTACTTTCCTTTATAGTACTTTCCAGCCCTGTAACAGCTACCTGGGAAGGAAGGAGTTCCCAGCTCCATTTCTCTGTGTCCTGTAACCAAAGGGTTTTGTGTCTGCAGCAGGAAGTCTTACCATCTAGTTTTGGTGGGCAACCAAGAGAAATGGCAACTGCCCATGTTGTTCTGAGGTCTTCCTGGCCGACAGCTCTTAGGGAGGGATCTCATGCCTGGCACTGGGATTTTTGTTGAAAACTCCTGGCTTCTGGGAGCAGCATCATTCACTCACGCAGAGTTCCTCCATCAAACTCCCTTTGAAAATGGTTTATTTTTAAGTTGTCTTACAAAGTAGTTTGTTTCCACAAGGCTTTTCATCCGTTCTTAGTTGGGGTTAGGCCTCTCCTCTCCCTCCTTCCCTCACTCCAATCTGCACAGACCTTTAGGCCTAGTCACCCTCCACTTCTTACCACATGTGTTCTGCTCTTCCCTTCCTCCACCAGAGTCTCTCCACCCACCTCTCATGGGCCCTTTCTAGCTTCCTGACATACCTTTACCTACTCAAAATTAGACACACAAATCTAAAACATTTCAGCTAGCATCCACATCTGAGAAAACATGTGGCGTTTGTCTTGCTGGTCCTACGTTACCTCATTTAGTATAATGGTTGCCAGTTTCATCTATTTACCTTCAAATTTCATAATTTTACTTTCCTTTATAGCCAAATAAAATCCCAAGCTGTGTGTATCGGCACCATGTTTGGCTGATTCCATTTCCTAGCTATTGTGAATGAATTAGCAGCAATAGGCATAGCTGTGAAAATATCTTCATAGTGGGATGTGGATTTCTTTGAGTGCATGACCAGGAGTGGTTGGAGTGTTACAGCTCTGGAGGGAAAGGTATCCTGACTTGTCAGGAAGTCAGGCTATCCCTGGCGCTGCAATTGGACAGCTCTGGCAGGAGAGGTATCCTGACTTATCGGGAAGTCAGGCGATATCCGTATTGCTGGAGGCAAGCTGGTAGTGAGCTATCTATCAGTTGGAAGTGTTTGTGCGATTCCTCCCGCAGAGCATCCCTTCTGCCCTGAGTGTCTTTTTCAAGCTGTCCCCTAGGCCAGATTCCTCTGGCTCCTTCTGTTTCTGTCCATACATTTCCTTCCCTCTTGTCGTCTACAAACATTATTCCGGCTTACCGTGTGCTGGGTGTTGTGTCGGGTTCTCTGACGCATGTTAGAACAGGTATGCTTAAATAGGAAAAAGGGGATCGGGACCCACTGTGGTGGTACATGCCTTTAATCCCAGCACTGAGGGTGGGGACAGAGGCAGAGCTCTGTGAATTTAAGGACAGTTTTGTTTACATGGCAAATCCCAGGCCAGCCAGGGTGACAGAGAGAGACCCTGTCTCAAAAAAAAAAAAAAAAAGAAAGAAAAAGAAAAAAACCCAAACAACAACAAAACACACACAAACAAGCAAAAAGGAAATGTGCACTCAAGACAGATGTGGTCTCCTCTCCTTGGTCCACATGGCTGGAACACATGCCTTCCTGGGTGGTGGGTCCCACTAAACAGTGATAGAAATCTTTTTAAATGGCTGGTTCTAATATTGATGCCATATCACCGAATGAGGAACTTGTAATCACAAGTTGCTGGGTTTTTTGTTTGTTTGTTTTTGTTTTTTAAACAGGGTCTCACTATGTAGCCCTGAGGGGTCTGGAACTGTGTAGGCCAGGGTGGTTTTGAACTCACAGAGATCCTCCTGCCTCTGTCTCCCTAGTGCAGGATTTAAAGTTGTGCACCACCCCACCTGCTTTGAAGAACTTTTGAAAACCCAGTGTTGGGCTGGGGAGATAGGTTCAGCCTGTAAAACGTTTGCCATGTAAGTGTGAGGGCTGAGTCCAATCACCTCGCATTAAAAAAAAAAAAAAAAAAGCTGAGTGCGGTGATGGGTGGTAGGTTTCTCAGAGGCATAAATGAGAAGACTCCCAGCAGAAGACTGGAACACAGTAGATAAATGTCAGCTAAACAAATAAGTAGCAGGGCTTTTGTTTGTTTGTTTTGTTTTTGTTGTTTTCCGCTTAGCCAATGGTGGTCAGTTCACCAGCTTGAGGCACTGCGAACAAACGGCAGCAGGATCTGCCCTGGGCCCCCAAGAGAAGGAGATCAAAGACTTGCGCAGGCTTTAAGTAGCCCTGCTATGGAAGGTGTTCACTCCCATGGTGCCCTGAAGCTTTGTAGCCTGGTCCTGGAAGCAGCCCGGTTCCCGTGGCCAGACTCTAGGGGGCGCGCTAGCCCCAGCCCGCGCCTGCACTTGGCTGTGGGGATGAAGGGATGGAGCCGCCTGCTTCTAGGGCAGAAGGCTGTATGGCTAAGTCCTGTTCGTCTTACTCAACAGAGTAAAGGCAGGCTCCGTTTAAGTAATTGGCCTTAAGTCACACAGCTAGAGGGAATTAGCCATCTGGTAGCTAAAGTGTGCAGCCTGCCAAGGAGCCAAGCGGCTTTAGTCATGGGCTAAGCAAGGAGAGCCAGCCAGAGCAGCCACGACAGAGCCACTTAAGGGGCCTGACACAAACCATGCTTCAAAAGACCTAGAAGAAAATACTTTCTTATTTTAATGTTTTTTTTTTTTGTGAAACCAGGGCCTCACACATGCTAAACCCACACTTTACCACTGTGCTACACACCTCCAGCTCTCAAGAAAGGACTTGGAATGTCCTCTACTTAGAAAAACAGTAAATGTTTCGGGTGATGGGCATGCTAATAGCCTGGTCTGTATACAGCTATAGCGACCATCACACCAGGCTGGGAAGAGAGCTCAGAGAAAAGCTTGCTTGCCCCCCCCCCCCCAGGCCCCAGGTTAGATCGCTAGAATCTACACGGAGGAAGGAGTTCTTATATGTTGTTCTCCGACCTTCACACAAGCGTCACTGGCACACTACATTCACACAACAAATAAATGTGACTTTAAAAAGACCACACCGTACTCCCATGAATGTTCAATTATTTATCAAATTAAAAACAAAAATGAAAAATGCCAGTGACGTTGACAGCATGTGTCTTAGATACTGTTCTGTTGTTGTGAGGAGACACCAGGACAAAGGCAATGTAGGAAAGAAAGCGTTTAATTGGGGAATTGCTTGCAGTTTCAGAAAGTTAGTCCGTGGCCAATCATCATGGCGGAGAGCTTGGCAGCAGATAGCCGTGGTGCTGGACCAGCAGCTGATGGCTCACATCTGATCCACAGGTTACAGGCAGAGGAGGAACAAGGACTGCCCTGGATTTTTTTTTTTTTTTTAACCAAAAGCCCACTCCCAGTGACACACCCCTCCGACAAGGCCACATCTCCTCACCCTTCCCAAACAGTCCCACTCACCTCCACCCACACCTCCCACCAAAACATCAGAGTCGGGGGTCAGCTCACACTGTTCTGTGGAAAGGCAGACCTGCTCCCACACAGTCACCAAGACACATGGTCCAGCAGAGCAGCCCTCGCAGGAGAAGGGCAGGGAGAGCTTATCAGAGTCATTCTTAACAGAGGCCGTGCCCACACAGAGCCTGCCAACGCTTTTTGGAGTTTATGTGGTTTCGTTGGTGGTGGAGATTTATTTTGTGAGGTGAGGGCATTGAAATAAGGTCTCCTTATGTAGCCTGAGCTGTCCTCAAACTTGCAGTGATCCTCCTGCCTCATCGTTCCAAGCACTAAGACGTTACAGGCATGAGTCACCACACTCCGCTGTGCACAGCAGTTCTGTTGAGGAGAATTAGAACACTTCCAGGAGGCAAGGGCTTAGGTCCCCCGTCCAACCCTGTGGCTGAGGTCCTGAGTCCCTGTGTTGTAAGATAAAGAACACACACTACTTTCTGGCTCTGCCAGTCTCTTTTGTCACAAACTAGCATCTACAGCCTGGAAATGCCTCTATTATCTCTCCTGTCAGCAACAAAGTTCACAAGCATAATGATGTCCATGTGCAAGAAGACTGTCCCGAGTCTTCGGGAGAAGCGCCCCGGGACCAGTGAGCTCCTGTTGTGTAGGTTAAAGGACAGAAGTGGACTTCCTGCTTCTGAAGTCTTTCCAAGGCCTATTCTCTTCTGATAGCTTTGTGGGAAGACGTCGCCACCAAAGGCTTGGTAGACATCCGTGCTGTCGAGGCTCAGCAGCGTCTCTTGGAAGATGCTTGGAGATAAAATTGTGGAAGAGCAACATGTCTGAGAAGACTTTTCCAGCCTTGGTCTAGCTGGCTGGAGTCAGTCCTGCGCTCCGAGGGAGGTCTCCATGTCCTTGTCACAGTTCCTACCTAAGCTCCTTTCCCCAAGCTAGGTATCCTGAGTCCCCAACCTTGTCTGTCACAGCTGCTTGCAGGAGCAGAGATCACAGCATCAGCAGCAGATGGAACAGAGTCAGGGGCCGGCGCTGCTGTCCCCAAGCTCTGTGCATGTGGACAAATCCCCTGGCTCCTGAGAGTTGTTTTCTTTATTGGGAAAACGAGGCCAGAAATATGAGTGTCCAGGATCCCTCAGGGCACGTAAGAGGGTTAGACATGGAACACCGCACGTGGAGTATGATGAAATAAATGCTGGGTTTTTCTTTTGTAAGAGACACTTGCATTTTTGTAGACACAGAATCCAGTTAATGAGTTCTCATATGGAGAGTTCAAAGCTGGCCTGGGAGAATGCTTGGAAGTCCAGTTTGCCTTTCTACGGCTGTTGATTGTAGCCAGTGGGCAGCTGGCAACGGGGAAAAGTTTTTCGGTCTTTTGTTCTTTTCTTGTTAATGGGGAAACCATGCTATGCAGAATTTGTAATCTCATGCCTCAGCTTCCTGAGGGCTGGAATTCCTCACGGGCACCATCACCAGTGGGAAGGAGTTTGATACCAGAAGAACTCTTAGAATGTCTCAAATGCTGCCTGATTGAGCACTAACAAGCATTCTGCTTCTCTCTGGTTTATTTGACTCTGGAGACATTTGAGTCAGATTTTGAAATCCCATGTCAGAGGTGAAATGACTCGCCATGAAACGGCTTCACCCTGGGGGATGCAGCCTTTGGAATCCAAGCTTTGTGCTTTTTCACCATGCCCCTAGGCACACAGG
>CABHPQ010171793.1:11106-33312 GCA_902168405.1 Peromyscus aztecus | reverse complement strand
GTGTGTGTGTGTGTGTGTGTGTGTGTGTGTGTGTGTGTGTGTGTATTGTATATATGCCTTATGTATATATATATATATATATATATATTTTACAAAGGCACTCCATGACAAAGTTTAATTTATAAATTTTACGTAAGAGATGAACGAATAGTACTCTAGAGAGATGTCTCAGCGGTTAAGAACAGAGGACCGGAGTTCAGTTCCCAGCACCCACACCGAGTGGCTCAAAAGCCCTGTGTCTCTAGCTCCAGAAGTTCTGACCTCCTCTTCTAGCCTCTGCGGGCACTGTACTCGTATGTACCTGCCCGTCACACATACACACATCATTAAAAATAATAAAAATAAGCCTTTTTGAAAAAGAGTTAACGAACAATAATAGAACAGATTATGAGACAATGTAATATAAGAATACGGCCTCTCTCTAAATATCTCATGTTCTGTGTTCACCCTTTCGGGGAGCATGTGAGGACAAGACGCCTGCCTGATGAGGTGGTGTGGCAGGAGTTTCAGGCACCGTGGTCATGTTCGACACCATAAGGAGGAGGGTTGTGAAGCTGACTGTGACCTGGTCAAGGACAGCGGCAGCTGGAAGAGGTGCCTGTGCCTCCCTCCCCATGGCTTCTCACCCCTCAGAATGGGAGGGGAGGTGAGACCAACAAGGTCCCCCGGCTAAGCTTTGCCATGCACCAGCTCACAGGTCCCTGGGCAACCGGCAGACAGTTGAGCCTTGGCCTCAGCGGCTGCAAAAGGGAAAGATAACCTCTGCCTAGGCCAACTGGGAGGACAGTGAGGGGCAGGGAGGCTGGAGGCATGTGCAGAGCCCCGGCACAGGTATGCTAGTTACTCCCTGGCCTCCACACAGAGTGCCCTCCCAGGTGCTCCTCTGACTGGCTACTGGCCTTTGGCCCCACAGTGACTGACAGCCTCAGCTCCAATCCGGCCACTCCTCTGGGTGTAAGGGGCGTGTCCTAGTCTCATTTCTGTTCTGGAATCAAATATCCTGACAGAAAGCAGCTGAGAGGAAAAGCGAGGGTTATGTGCCACACAATTCGAGGTTGAAGCCTGCTACTAAGAGGAAGCCAAGACCAGAGCTTAAAGCATCACACCCACCATCAAGAGCAGAGAGAGACGAATGTGCTCAAGCTGCCTGCTTGCTCTCAGCCAGCCCCCTCCACTCTTATACAACTCAGGACCCCCTGCCCGGGGATTAGTGACACCCAAGTGACAATTAAGACAACCCCCAGAGATACACCCTGTTGTATGAATCTCAAATGGTCTTAATAAAAACCTGGAGCCAGATATCAGGGTGGAAGCTGAAAGGTCAGAGAAGCAGAGCAAGCCACAACCATCTCTTACCTCACCAACTCCTCAGCCTGAAGGAGTACGAGTTCCTGTCTCCGTCACCTTATGTTCCTTTCTCTGCCCAGTCATATCACTTGCTGTCTCAACCTTCCTAGTGCTGGGATTAAAGGTATGTGATTCCAAGCGCTGAAATTAAAGGTGTGTGCCACCACTGCCTGGCTCTGTTTCTTTTAGACTGAATTAATCTCATGTAGCCCAGTATGGCCTTGAACTCACAGAAATCCAGATGGAGCTCTGCCTCTGCCTCTGCCTCCTGAGTGCTAGGATTAAAGGTGTGTGCCACCACTGTCTGACCTCTATGGCTAACTCTGTGGCTGACTCTATCCTCTGATCTTTAGGCAATCTTTATTTCTTAGATTATAAACAATATATCACCACATTTCCCTTTTTTGTCTAAAATAGTAAAAGAAGGTTATAACTAACATATGAAAAACTATATAGAATAAATACAATAACCATATATAATACATAGTCAAGAATTATATTAATAATGTCCAGTCCATAAACATTTGACAAATTCAGAGAAAATACTCCATTATTTATCCTATTTTGTTGAGTCCAAAATAGTGTACCTAATTCACTTTCTATCCTAACTTGTATTACCAACCCAAAACTATCTTTTGATGTCTTTCAAATTTATACAGTTTACACCTCTTTAGTGAGTTTCTTTTCTGAATTTGTTATCAAGGAAAACTATAACTATAACTATCTAGTCTTCAACTCCCTCAGAGACCCAAAAAGGGAATAGTATTATCTGAGTAAAAAGGAAGCACAAACAATCGACTTCTTAAAAATGTGACAAATGACAGAAACAGCCAGCTGCCTGGACAGTCACCCAAGGTTCTTCTGCAATGTTGGGGCATCCATCATCGGCCTACAGGACTAGCATATCTGTGAAGCAGAATTTTCTGAAGGGCTGTACTACTTTGTGTTGGCAAGGTTCAGCAGTCCTTTCTATTGTGTCCTGCTTGTCCATTTGGATAGCACACTGTCAGCAGTCGAGGCAAGGGCACTTTCTTGCCCAGTGGCTAACTTTTGCCACAAAGAAAGTAAACTCCATAAGGAGTTTCTTTGATGCCCATCATCTTCTCTGAAGTACATTGGTGCTGCCAGGAGCAGACATGTCATTTAAAAAAATCTATGTTATTAAAAGATCTTAAATGGGCCGGGTGGTGGTGGTGCATGCCTTTAATCCCAGCACTCAGGAGGCAGAGGCAGGTGGATCTTTGTGAGTTCAAAGCCAGCCTGGGCTATAGAGCAAGATCCAGGAAAGGCGCAAAGCTACACAGAGAAACTCTGTCTCAAAAAACCAAAAAAAACCTTAAATGCCATATTCTGCAGATCTCTGAAGTGTTTGAAGACCATTTGTCTATCTAAAATATATCTCTATTTGACCTTGCAAACATACCTAACCTGACTACAAGTTCAACTGTAATAAGCGACTAACTGCTAACCTGAATTTCTTTATTATCCTAAATAGTTGGTAATAATAACTTTCAAGGACTAGAAAATTGCATTACATTGTTAAATGAACTGTATAGGTATAATACCTTGAACAAGAGTAGAAATATATGTACCATATGTTCCAACAAAAATAATCTCAACTTTGTATCAATATATACAATATGTATACAATATACAAAAATCCAATCTAATGTAAAATATTTAAAACTAGTAGTTGCTTTTTAAAAGTAGATTCAATAATCTACCTTTTTATCTTATGTATATTCCCATTTTTTCTTTTCAGAGTAGATTAAGTAATCAACCCTTTTCTTCTATCATTTCTATATCTTCTTTTTTTCTTTTTTCTTTTATTTTTCAAACAAGAACCCTGAATCTAATCTCCTTTGTTCAGTTTTTTTTCCTGACCATTACCAATATAACTTGTAACCAACCATCATAAACAGTGGCAATTATCCATAACCCTTGGAACAACCAAAAACTACCCACCCCACCTCCTGGGAATGTGGGTGTCATGTTCTTAAATTTATTTCCTGCTGTCTGGGGGTGAAGGTACCTTTGGGATCCTGAAAAGAAAATTTGGGGTTAATTGTCAAATCCTGGGAGAGGTAGCTGTATCATTTGTTGTCCAGTCTCTGCATAATGGGAACATGCAGGACTTGTCTCAAGTCCTGACTAGGGTAGTCTGTGAGGCTGTATCATCTCAACTAGCCATCTTGAAATTGGACTGACCAGTTTGTAGTCCAAAGCCAATCTTTGGGTGTTGTTTGTCAGCTTGGTGGCATTATCATCATCCTGATGGAATCATTGTTGTGGGGCCTCATCATCCTTTTGGAGACTTCAAAGGTCACTGTTAGGCATGGTCATGGTTCACTCTAGAAAACTGATAGAGACTCAAACCTGAAATCATGTACAGGAAGCTAGATGAAGCTTGTTTTCTAGAATTAGTTAATACTCTATATGACCATTAATATCATGACAAAAGTTTAAAATATATATATTAATCTTATTAATTTTGATATAAAATTCATACCTTAAGAAAAGTTTTAAAGAGTCAAAATAAAACCAAAGAATTATGAGATTAGTGGCAATAGAACAGTCCCTTAATTTTGGTTTTTCTTCTGTCCCACATCAGGTGGCTCTTCTGACATGATACAGAGATTTTGCATTTTCTTTTAACAAGCATGCTTGGGTTTAGAAAAGGATAGAGCCACACTCCAATCCAAAGCTAGCTTTAATTTTTAATTGAACTGGGACTACATAAAAACAATTTGCTTTATGTGTCTACAGAAAACAGCAGAAACAAATATTTAGGAAGACTTATGAAATTTTATATGTGATATACATACCAAGGCAATTAACTCTTTTTTGGGGGACCTTTTTTCTGGATGATTCGTCCTTTTTCTTCAGATGTCTCATTTGTCCAGTGGTCTTCAGATTCCTTAGCCTTCATTCTCCTGAAAGACAAAAAACAAAACCCTACCCCAACCCTAACTTTGGGGAGGTTCCCTTTTGGCAAGTTATTTCTGATCAAACGAAAAGCATTTGTTAGTCCTATAAGTTAGTTTAAATTGATGAACTATCACCTCTTCTAATTAAGAGATCTCTCTTGTTCAAATCGAACCTTTATCAATTTTGATGGTATCCATAGCTTTTCTTCTCCTGTAGAAACAAAATCAAAACCTCATCCCCAATGTAACATATATCCTGGTTTCCATTCTGAGGTCAATACATCTTTAAAGTATACAGGCTGATTTAATTCTGTAGTTTTTTTCTATTGGCCAATGTCTCTCCACAGCTGTTGTTCCTTTCTCATTAGCATTTAAAAAATTCAAAGTTAATAGAGCATTATGTAATCTATTTCTGGGGACCTTTATTACCCATTTCTGTTTATTTAGCATATCCTTTAGAGTTTGATTTGATCCTTCTATGTGTCCTGTAGGATTGTGTGGTATGCCTGTAATATGCTTTATATTTTAATAAGCAAAAAATTGTTTCATTTTACCAGAGACATATGCTGGAGCATTGTTAGTCTTAATTTGTACAGGTATACCCATGATGGCCATAATGTCTAGCAAATGTGTGTTTACAGAATCAGCCTTTTCAGAACTCAGAGCAATTACCCATTGAAATCCTGAATAGGTATCAATGGTGTGGTGTACATATTTTAATTTCAAAAATTCTACAAAATGAAACACATCTATCTGCTAGATTTCACTCTTTTGAATACCCTTTGGGTTACTTTCTGCAGGTAGTCGAGTTTGATTGTATAAAGAACAATTAGGACAATTCCTTATAATTTCCTTGGCTTGTTGCCAGGTTATGGAAAAATCCTTTTTCAAACCTTTACTATTGACATGATTTTTTTTATAAAATTCTGAGGCCTCCAGCATATTTCTTATCAATAGTTGATCAATCTCATCATTATCTTATGCTAGAGGGCCTGGCAGACCTGTAGGGGATCGGATATGTGTTATATATAAGGGATAATTCCTATTCCTGATTATTTCTTGTAACTGAATAAATAGCTAAGTTAATTCTGACTCATCAGGGATAAATTCAGCAGTTTCAATGTGTAAAACAACTCTTTCTGCATACTGAGAGTCAGTAACTATGTTGAGAGATTCCATAAAATCCATTAATACCATCAGAATGGCATATAATTCTGACTTTTGGACAAAATTATAAGGACTTTGATCCTCTCTACTTAAATTTTCTGATTTGTAACCTTCCTTTCCTTGTTGGTTTGCATCTTTATAAAATGTACGGGCTCCAGATATGGGTGTTTCCCATACAATGCAAGGCCAAATCCAATCAACTCTCTTTATGAATTGAGTTCTAATGCTTTTGAGATATTTGTTGTTAATCTCTCCCAAAAAATTACTGCAAGCTCTTTGCCAAGGTTCACTTTCTGCCCACAATTGTCAATTTCATCATTAGTTAAAAGTACTATAATTTCTGCTGGGTCTTTTCCTGCTAATGGACAAAGTTTCAATTTCCCTTTTAAAATCAAATTAGAAATTTTTTCCACATATGTCTTTAATTTCTTACTCTGTTTATTTGATAGAAATATTCATTGCAATATAATATCTTCCCTCTACATTAAAATTCCTATAGGCAAATGTTTAGAGAGTAAAATAACCAAAATGCAATCAAGCTTCAGATCTGAACGATTCACATATCCTTCCTGTAATTTCTTTTCCACCAAGGCCAATTCTCTCTCAGCTTCATCTGATACTTCTCTTGGACTATTTAAGTCCTTGTCACCCTCTAAGGAGTAAGAAATAACAAAAAGCAGCTTAGAGGGAAAGAGAGGGTTATGTGCCACACAATTCCAGGTTGCAGTCCGTTACTAAGAGGAAGCCAAGATGAGAGCTTAAAACATCACACCCCCGGTCAAGAGCAGAGAGAGACAAATGCACTCAAGCTGCCTGCTTGCTCTCAGCCAGTCCCCTCCACTCTTATATAACCCAGGACCCCCTGCCTGGGGATTAATTAGTGACACTCACAGTGGACTGGACCAAATAACAATTAACACCCAAAGACCGATCTGCTTTACACTCTCCTGTAGCCTCCTTCCATCCTTAGTACCACCGTCACTGGTACTCCAATACACGTAACAAGCACGTTTCCTTCCACTCCTGACTCTTACATCTACTCCGACTTCTTCTCTAAGACTGGGGCGTGGGAGACCCACCTTTCCCACACCCTACAAAGCCCATGGCCTTTGCCTTTTGAGAGAGAAGAACTGGGGAAGCAGGTGAGCCACGTGCTATGCACCATACTCTCTGGGGTCTCTGCCCTAATCACCTCAAAAACAGAGCAACGGCTGTAGTGTGTCCACCTTTGAGCTGGACTTCCCAGGAAGTCCAAGTTCTCCTCTCAGGTCCACCCTTGGCCCTCAAGAACCCATCAGAACTTCAGCTGCTGGTTCTACTGCTTGGGGTTGGTTGTTCTAACTTTGGAGGTGTGATTTTTCATGTATGCATGGGTAGATTTTGGGTGGGGCCAACTCTCCTCCTTTTTCCCCACATAAGCTGCCTAGCTTGAAATTGTGTCCATGTCCTGTTTGTCCTCAGAAGGACTGTTTGTCCTCTGGAATTTAGTTAACTCAACTGAGAGCAGCCTTCCAATGGAGTCAAAGACACTGAGTGCCTTTTTCAGCCTCCAGCCATCTTCTCATTACAAAGACTGTAAGTGGTGAGCTGGTGAGACTTCTGTGTTCTAGGAAGGAGACTTTCCATGGCCCTTCCTTGTTGGAATAGAATTTAGGCAGTGTGGTAGTGTATGCCAGTAATCCAGGACTCAGGAGCCTGAGGCAGGAGGACCACTGTAAATTAGAGACCAGCCTGGGCTGCAGAGTGACAACTGTATCTCAAAAAAGGAAATAGAATTCAGAAATTCTCCATAAACTGAAATATGTTAAGCACATCTTCCCATGCAATTTTATTAACTGCACAAAACACCCTGATCATGCTGTGCTGATGATGTGATCCATTTTCTAATCTTCTTTAGACTTTACTTTTTAATTATGTGTATGCATGTGTGTGTGTGTGTGTGTGTGTGTGTGTGTGTGTGTGTGTGTGTATGCAAACAAGAGTGAATGCAATTGTCTGTGGAGTCCAAAAGAGGGCGCCAAATCCCTTGGCACTGGGGTTAAAAGCTATGGAAGGCTGCCTATCATGGGTGCTGGAAGCCCAACCAGATCTTTTGCAAGGAGCCCAAGCACTCTTACCTGCTAAACTGTCTCTCCAGCCCCAGCTTTGAATCTTAAAAGATGCTTTCTAAACACCACTGGACAATTTCCAATGCTCCTCTTCTGACAAATGTATCTTGTTTTCCATGGTTTTCTGCGCATCAGCCAGCGAGTCCAGAAGCACTGCTCAGTGTCAGGAAGAACAGCAACTGATAGTTTCTTTGCCTTTATTATTTATTACATAAGAAACTTCAAAAGAGACTCTAAACATTTACTACAACTTTTCTGTTTTATTACATTTATTTGTGTTTTTGTACACACGTGCCTGCCACAGTATGCATGTGAAGGTCAGAAGGCAACTTGCAGGAGTCAATTTTCTCCTTCTACCATCGGGAGTCCCAGGGGTCCAACTCAGGTCAGCAGACTGACCCAACTCACTGGCCCCATTTTGTGATAGCTAATAAAAACTTACTGGCCAGTCACACGGTGCATACCTGTTATCCCAGCCCTCGGGAGGCTGAGTGAGGAATATCATACCTTCACTGCAGTGACGGACTGTGTCCCTTGAAGTGTACACAAGAATGAACACTTCCTTCCTGAAATTGCTTCTTGTCTAATAATTTATCACAGCAATGAGAAAATAAACTAATACACTTGGGAGTCACATAGAGTATTTATGTAAAACTCAGGGAGCTGGTCCTGTAAGGGAAACATGTTTGAATAAGAAAGCCCCTGGGGTGCTGTCCAGTCCTCAGCCACCTAAGGAAGGAACCAAAAAGGTTCATCTCCACAAGCTAGAGATTCATGGAAGACCAAGAAAGGGATTGATCTCAGGGACACTTGAGAACCTCTGCTGCTGGGCAAGGCTATGTTAGACCAGAGTTGAGGACCAAGGGGGTGTGTCACAGAGTCATGGCACTAGGTTTCATGGAAGGCTATAAGCTGGTGTGACAATCTGATAGGAGTTCCCACAGAACCCCAGAATATTTCTGAAGACACGTTGTCCGAGAAAGATGTGCTGAGGACCTAGGACCCAGCTCATCTAGGTATGCTACCAAGCAGCTGCTACCAGGAAAGGGCCATCCCAAGACCCCCAGCTATTGGTGAAATTATTAAGGCCACTCCACGTAATTAAAAGGGAGGTTTATTTTGTGGGGTAACTTACAAATGAAGGGATAGTTTACAGGGTGTGGGGAAAGTATGGCGCAGTCCAGCGGTGTTCTCTGGAGAACTCTGCTCGGTCTACCTCCAGCGTCCAGGGTCCAGGAACCAAGAGAGCCTGCGCATCCAGATCTCAGGTCTTCAGGGTCCTCTCTTGGCCCCGCCTTGTAGGCGTGACAGTTACCGAAGCCTCAATGGGGGTTGGAACTTCCAGATCAAGGTTGGAATGGCTACCCACTACACCCAGCAACACAGTAACCCTCATTCAGGAATGCAGCTCTCCAGTGTGTGCTGTCTGAAAAATACAGAGGAAGCCAGGCACAATAGCACACATTAGTAATCCCAGGGGTCAGAAGCGTGAGGCAGGAGAATGGCAAGTTACAGGCCAGATCAGACTGCAAGGTAAAACCCTCTCTCAAAACATAAAGGGCACACTGGAGCCAAAGCCACCCTCCTGGCTTCTGCACCTTCCTAGTATTGCCTGCCATGATTCATCCTCCTCCATCCCCCTCCTACAGAGGTATGGACATCAGTCCTATGGTTTCTCCTAAGGGCAGCCTGCCAGAGAGTTCTGTGCCCACACAGGAAAGCTCTGTGTGTCCCGCTGCCTGCCACAGACTCCTCTGATAAAGCCACACTGGGAAAATCTCTTCCAGGTAACAGCGTAGCTGGGGGGAGTGTGGGTTGGCCTGGAGCAGTCCCCGGATGGGAAGCCTCGGCCTCCTCCTCCAGCCCACTTGACAAGCACAACTGAAATAACTGCTTTCATGTTGTACTCTGATGGAAGCCAAGCTCTGGGAAGCTCCCAGGTTCTAAGACGAGGGTTGCCTGCTATTTTCAATGGGTTAGTGTTCACTGGGTTTGACTGACCCAAAACCAAGCTATCAATCAACAAAAACGTATTGAGCACTTAACTGTTTCATTTCTTGGCAATGAATTTTTTTAACATATTCACTTCCACCCAGATGCCAGCAAAGCTTCCAATAAAAAGAGACAAGCTGGAAAACAGAGACCTGTGACTCCAACGCTGGTGAGTGAGTCTGCAGCTTAACTTGTTTCAAGGTTATACACCTGAAGCCCAAAAGGTTAGCTTTGGGTAGATCCAGTGATCTTCAAAACATTAGAATTTGATATTGAGGCTGTAGCGATAACTCAGTAAAGGACTTGCATTGTAAGCATAAAAATCTGAGTTCAAGCTCCAGAACCTCCTTTAAAAAAAAAAAAGTCAGGTGTTGGGTTGGAGCAAGTGCTGCCCTTCCAGAGGACCCCAGTTTGATTCCCAGCCTCCACACTGGACAGCTCACAACTGCATGTCACTCCAGCTCAATGGAATCTAAACTCTGACCTCCACAGACACCTGCACTCAGGTGCCACACACAAGCTAGAGTCACTGGAGAGGAGGTGCCTCAACTGAAGAAAACCTCCTTGATATCAGGCGATAGGCAGAAATTTCCTTAATTAATGATTGATGGGGGAGGGTCCAGCCCATTGTGGGTGGAGCCACCCCTGGGCTGGTGGTCCTGGGTTCTATAAGAAAGCAGGCTGAGCAAGCCATGAGAAGCAAGCCAGTAAGCAGCACCCCTCCATGGCCTCTGCACCAGCTCCTGCCTTCCGGTTCCTGCCCTATTTTAGTTCCTGTCTTGACTTCCTTCAATGATATGGAAGTGTAAGCCAATTAAACCCTTTTCTTCCCAACTTCACTTTGGTCATGGTGTTTCATCACAGCAATGATAAACCTAACTAAGACAGATCTCCTGGGACTGGAGTTACAGATGGTTATGAGCCACCATGTGGGCACTGAGAATCGAACAGGAATCCTCTGAAACAATAGCGAGTCCTCTAAACCAACTGAGCCATCTCTCCAACCCCTAACATAAATCATTTTTTTAATGTTTTAATTTATTATTTAATTTATGTATTTGAGTGTTTTGCCCACGTGCTTGTTCACCATGTGCTGGTACTGTGGCTCAAACCTGGGTCCTTTAGAACAGTCTGTGCTCTTGACCACTGAGCCCCCTAAAATAAATGGAAGGAGAAGAAAACAAGGAGGAGGCTGAATGTGGTGGCACATTCCTTTAATCCCAGTACTTGGCATACAGATCTCTGTGAGTTCCAGGCCAGCAGGGCTACAAAATGTGGCCCTGTGAAATTAAAATAACAGATGGGAATCGAACCTATCCTAACCCTGGGGACGTAGAGAAAGGGTGGTCCCTGGGGCTGGCTGGCAAGCCAATCTAGCCAAATCTGTGAGTTCCAGGTTCAGTGGCAGGCTCTGTCTCAAAAGAAAAGGGAGAGAGTGATTGAGGAAGACACCAGTGTCCGCTTCTGGCCTCTACGTGAACAATATGCATGCACACCCACATCCATACATAAACACACACGTGCATACACACTGGCAGGGAGAGAGAGCATGTGCGCTGAATACCAGCATTCCCCTCTCTCTCTCTCTCTCTCTCCTTCCTTATTGCAGATGCAATGCCTTCTCTTTCATGATAGACTGTATCTCAAACTGTGAGCCAAAATAAGACCTTCTTCCCTTAAATTCCTTTAGTCAGATATTCTGTAGCATCAGGAAAAGTAACTAGCACAAAGACATAAAGTCTCTGGGCCTGGATGCCAGGGGCCACCCCTGGGGAACTAGAACAAGGTCCCAGGGATAGAACAGTCTGCTCTCAGATGCAGAGGAGCCTTCTCCTTGAGAGAGCAAACCTGCCGGGTCAATCTGCCATCACGTGACCGGAGGGCCCTGCGTGTCATTCACACAGCTGCAAAGGCTGTGATGAAAGGACATCTGCCTCCATCTGCAGTGCCTGGGCAGCCATGCAGCCATGCAGCACTGGCACTCTGCATGCTATGCAAACTACCCTCAGCAGTCATGAGCGCCACAAAGGGCTGAAAGCAGGGCCGTCTGCCTTACAAAAGACTCTTCGGGCAAACTTTGGGGGACCCTCCGTCCATTCTGCTCAGAGTTTCTCAAAGCTGTACCAGCACCCAGGCTGTTCCTACATAGTCTGTTTCTTCCACTCTCCCTCTGAAAACTCAAGTTTTTCTCAAGGACCTATACTTCCTCTCCTTCCTTCCGTCCTAAACTGACATCAGCACCCATCCTATCTCACAGGGCCCAGCAGAGAAACAGACCTCACCTGAAACAACCCAGGCCCAGCAGGAAGGGCCAGGAAGGGCCTTTGCCCAGGGCCCACATTCTAGGGAAGATGCCTGAGGAAAGAATTCTCAAACGTCCCTAGAGCTAGAATAGGGGGGTTTTTTTGTTTGTTTGTTTGTTTTTTTGCTTGTAAGTATATGCACCACATGCTTGCTGGTACTTGTGGGGGTCAAAAGAGGATATTGGATGCCCTGGAATTGGAGATACAGGTAGTTGTGAGCCACTGGGACTGGAGGTAATAGTAGGTTGTGAGCCACCATATAAGTGCTGGGAACCAAAGTCAGATCCTCTACAAGAACAGCAAGTGCTCTTAAGCCCTGAGCCATCTCTCCAGCCCCATCAGACAGCAATTCAAACATTTTAACATAAAACCTGAAGACAGGCAAATTTTATACTTACATGCTGAGGAATTATGGTAGGGAAATATTAAAAATGTATTTTCCAGAGCTGGTGAGATGGTTCACTGTGTAAAGGTGCTGCCACCAAGGTTAAGGACACAAGTCAATCATTCCTGGACCCAAAAGGTAGAAGAGAACTGACTCCCATAAGTTGTCTTTTGAACTCCACACATGCCCTGTAGCATGTGAGAGTCTCTCTCTCTCTCTCTCTCTCTCTCTCTCTCTCCCCTCCCCCTCTTATACACACATACACACACACACACACACACACATATACACACGTGATAAGTAAGAGTTTATATTTTTATGGGGGATGGACCTGGGAGAAAATGGAGAAGGGGTAAACATAATCAAAATACAATGTGTGAAATTCTCAAAGAATTAACCATTTTTTTCTTTAATTATAGGCAGTAAATAGTTGCTGGAGAGAGCTTCTTCCATGTGGAACTGCCTTCTAGTCCTGCAGAGAACTCCAGCATGCAATTTTTCTGAGTCTACATGCTGGGGTGTTTTTGATGAAGCAACAGCTTAAACCACCTAAAAGTGACCCCAATGAAGTCATCAGCTCACTGAGCTATACTTGGATAGATCATTTCTTTGGGCCGTCATCAGTGCCTATCTGTGATAAATAGACATTTGTTCACGACTCCCCAGGAAAAATCCCACCACTGCCTCCCAACAGCACCATGGACTGGGAGCCAAAACTTTAATGCCTGATCCTTTGGCAGACAATAAAAATCCAAACTATGGCGGCCCCAGACACTGGTGGGCCTGTACCCAGGGCTCCCCAAGGAGCCAGCCCACAGCCCAGCGGACCAGAATAGGAATGCATCTCTGAGGAATAGTGTTCCTTAGACCTGACCGTGCATCCGAATCAGCTGGGAAGCTTTTACACACACTATGCTTCATCTCCACCCAGACCAAATGAAAGTCCCAGGGTGGTCCAGGCATCCCAGGCCTTCAGACCAGATAGGTGAATGTGCCAATGTCAAGCCTGGCTTCTGGAGCGTTAACGAAGCGAATACTGTATCACCCAACCTCGGGCCAGTGTTTTGAGAACAGCCCACCAGCAGTGAGCAAGATGTGGAGAAGCAAGCCATGGTTAACCACACCTTCCATTTTTACAGGTGCTCAGCCAAATGACTTCACCTGCATGCTGACACATTCCCGAAGCTTCCCAGCTGGGCATCCCTGCCAGCACAATGCTCCTTGTATCTCAGGCCAACTCTCGGCAGAGAGATACTTGAGTCTCACCCTAACTGGCCTGGCCCTCACTAGCTTAATGCCCTTCACCAGGGATGATTTCGATGCAGATCTTTCCCTGTGGTACCAGACACTCCTTCCTGAAGATGAGCCACAGTTCCTTCTCCCCTTCCTCCTCCCTCTCAGCGGTTACCAAGCTCTTTCCAACGCTCTGGATTTTAACAATATGAGAAAAGGGGGCTGGGGCATACGTGCAGAAGGATGAGGACCTGATTTGATCCCCATAACTCATGTAAAAAAAAAAAAAAAAAAAGCCTGGCATGGCTGGGCGGTGGTGGCACACACCTTGATTCCCAGCACTTGGGAGGCAGAGCCAGGCAGATCTCTGTGAGTTCGAGGCCAGCCTGATCTGCAGAGCGAGGTCCAGGACAGGCACCAAAACTACAAAGAGAAACCCTGTCTCAAAAAAAGAAAAAGAAAAGAAAAATCCTGGCATGTTGGGGCTGGAGAGATGGTTCAAGGGTTAAGAGTACTTACTGCCGATCAGAACTCCAATTCCAGGGCATCTGACACTGTTTTGACTTTCTCCAGCTCCTGCAAGCATGTGGCCACATGTATACACTCAGCTACCCACACATAAAATTTAAAAGATAACAAAAAGAAAAGAAAAAGTGGGGCGTATTAAGTGCTTATGATTGAGCACTGACGGGGCATAGAGAGAGGGCCCCTGGGACTTAACCATGGGCCAGCCTCACCTACTTGGTGAGCTCTGGGTCAATGACACACCCTGTCTCTAAACTCAAGGTGGGGCTGGGGAGATGACTCAGTTTGCTGAGTCATGGGCATGAGGATCTGAGTTCCGATTCCTAGAACCTGATACAAAGCCAGATGTTGGTATAGGTATAAGTGTTGCAGCTCTGAGGGGAAAGGGATCCAGTTGGGAGCCAAGGAATACCACAATGGCATATCACACAACAAACCTCACACAAGAATTTTATTGGGAAAGACACAAGAGGGTGGCCGCCTCGGTTCAGGTGAGAAGCAGCAGGAAACTGAGCAGGAAACAGGCTTATATAGAGTTTCGTGAGGGCAGAGTTTTCCAGGGTGGAGATTCCCAGGATGGGAATTGGTGGGGTTCCAAGTCCTAAATTTGGGACAGACCCAGGGATTGATGGGATTTTGAACTCAGAGACTGGTGGGTTTTTGAGATCAGGGATTGGTGTGTTTTCAAACCTGGAAGAGAGTCAGACCTTTTACCCTACAATAGGCACTGGTAACACAGTACTATGGGTGAGACGGGAGGATCACTGGCATGTGCTGGCTGCCAGTCTAGCTTTGGGCTCAGTGAGTGTGATGGCTATTCTTGGTTGTCAACTTGACTACATCCAGAATTAACTAAAATACACGTGGCTGGGTATACCTGTGAGAAATTTTTTTTGTTAATTAAACGATTTGAAGAGGGAAGACCCACATGTAATCCAGATCTTTTGAGGTAGGAAGATACATCTTTAATCTGGGTCACACCTTCTGCCGGCAGCCTGTGTAAAGGACATGGAAGAAGGAAGCTTGCTCTCTTTGCCTGCTTGCTCTTGCTCTTCAGGGCAAGTCTATTACTTCTTTGGGATTCCAGTATATATGGAAGACCAGTTGAAACATCCAGCCTTGTGGACTGTACAACCACTGGATTCTTGGGCCTTCCATTGGTAGACAGCCATTGTTGGAATAGCTGGACCACAGCCTGTAAGCCATTCTAATAAATTCCATATATATATATATATATTTGTTAGGTCAATTCTGTTGCTAGAGAACTAATACAGTGAGAGACCCTTCTCAAGGGAATAAGGTTGAGAGTGATAGAGCAAGGCACCACAATGCCTTTCTCTAGCTCTTCAAACACACCCCTCCATGCACACATGCATGAGTGTGTGTGCACACACATGCGCACGCTAGTAACACAAACCCACCCCCACACAAACTACACCCAGAACCAATCATGCTGAAGTGCCTGATGCTAGGCTCACACTCATGCTGTAAATGACTAGATAGACCAAAACAAAACACAACACAAGATGGACAGCTCCTGAGTAACAACAGCCAAGGTGGGCCTCTGGACTCCACACATATGCACATGTGTATCCATACACAAAAAAACGTGCCCACACATACACAGAGATGGAGAGAGAGACAGACAGACAGAGAGATGGAGAGACACAGAAAGAGAGATAGAAACAAAGAGACAGACAGAGATACAGAGAGAGAAGGTTGCAAAAAGATCCCAATAATACTCACAACTAAGGAAAAAAGCAGGTGGATTTCCCATCAAAGGGTTGCCTGCCCTCAAAGACACCCACAAGAGACCTCTGGAACTCTGTTTCTACCGGGGAATAACCTTGGGCTGGGCTTGCAGAGTCATTGCTGAATGGAGGAGGGCCCTTCAAGCTGAGGATGGGCATTATTAAAATACAGGACTGTGAAGCTGTGTCATAGATAGTGTGTAGCCAGGACAGACGGTTGCCAAGGGTGGGCTGGAGTTGAGACAAGAGGCAAGTTGGAGGGGGTAGAGCAGCCAGGACCAGAGGAAACCAGGACAGCTTTCGAGGAAAGGGGTGAACTGGAATGGCACCAAAGGCATCAGTGGGAACAGAGAGTGAGCCCACTGCTCTAGTTGAGATGTGCTCTGCATCTGGCCTCCCAAATGAGGGGGAGGACAGAAAGGAACAAATTCAAGGACAAGTTCAGAAGAATTCTTGCCTGGCATGCGCAAATCCCTGAGTTCAATCCCCAGCACTTCATAACCAGAACTGGTGGCACAAACCTACAATAATAGCACTCAGGAGGTGGCGGCAGGAAGATCAGAAGTTCAAGGCCATCCCCAGCTACTTACTGAGTTGAAGGATAGCCTGGGATTCATGACATCCTATGGAAAGAAAGAAAGAGGGAGAGAAAGAGAGAGGAGGGGAGAGAAGGAGGAGGAAGAAGTAAAGGAAGGAGGAAAGGAACAGAAGAGAAAGAGAGGTAAGGTGGGAGAGAGGAGAGGGGAAGTATATAAGAAAGAGACTCCAGTAAGACCTATAGATCTACTTAATCAACTGTGTGATGGTGTGGAAGTGTCTGTCACAGCCACTCAACTACACTCAGGAGCTTCCTTAGATCCCACCTCTCCCCGCCTCTCTGCTACCTCTCCTGTCTCCTGCTAGGCCCCAGAGGGACAAAACACCAGGAAGAGAAAAGATACTATTCCAGGTTTTGGTTTTGTGTCTTTAATACTTGTTTTCATTAAGATTAAACATCTAACAAGGTCACCCTGGCCAAGCTCTAGAATAGACTTGTCTCATACCAACCCTGAAGGAATCCACAGCCTATCAGTTCCTATGGAAATAAAAGCGAAACCTCTTCTCCAAAGCATTTTGAGTTCCGTTTTAAAGTTAAGTCATTCTTAAAATATCTAGATTGATATATTTCATAAGTTCCTGGAGTGATGACTCAGCAGCTAATAGCACTTACTGCTCTTACAGAGGACCCTGTTTTCTCTGGATTTCTTAAGGCTTTGCTGATATCTCTCTCCTCTTCTGGGATGCTGTGTTACTGTCATGGTTGGAATAAGAATGACCCCCATAGGCTCATATATTTTAGTGCTTGGTCATCAGGGTGTGGCACTCCTTGAGAAGGTTTGGGAGGTATGCCTTTTTGAGTGGGTGTGACCTTGTTGAAGGAAGTGTGTTAGTGGGGGTGAGCTTTGGGATTTCAAAAGTCCAAGCCAGACCTAGAATATAGAACTCTCAGCTCCTTTTCCAACAACATGTTCATCTGTGTGTCGCCACACTCCCTGCCATGATGAAAATGGACTAAACCTCTGAACCTGTAAGCAAGCCCAAATTAAATGCTTTCTTTGTTGTTGTTGTTGTTGTTGTTGTCGTTGTTTTTTGTTTTTTGTTTTCTGAGACAGGGTTTCTCTGTGTAGCTTTGGTGTCTGTCCTGGACCTCACTCTGTAGACCAGGCTGGCCTTGAACTCACAGAGATCTGCCTGGCTCTGCCTCCCAAGTGCTGGGAATCAAGGTATGTGCCACCACTGCCCAGATAAATGCTTTCTTTTATAAGAATTGCTGTGGTCATAGTGTCTCTTCACAGCAATAGAACACTGACTAAGATGGTTACTTTATCAGTTGTGTCTTCTGAGCTTGGGCCTGGCCCTAAATAATTTTCAGACTTTCTCTGTGTTTGTTACACATTTATTTATTTATTTATTTATTTATTTATTTATTTATTTATTTATTTAGTGTGTGTGTGTGTGAGAGAGAGAGAGAGAGAGAGAGATGCTATGGTGGGCATGCAAAGATGAGAGGGATAACTAGATAACTATTGGGAGTTAGTCTCTCCTTCCACAATGTGGATTCTGTGGATCAAACTCAGGTCATCAGGCTGGGCAGCAAGAACATTTACCAGCTAAGCCATCTCACCAGCCCCTTTCATTTGTTATGTTCTTGTCAGCTTTGAGGAGTATTGGTACAGTGTTTGGTAGAAACATTGTAGAAGCATTGGCCTGTTGTTTTTCCCATAATTAAACCAGGCTTATGTGGTTTAGGTGGGATCATCTTCAAAGGGGGATGCCATTCCCATTTCATCACGTCAAGGGGGCACACTAACAATGTGTTTGACCACTTGGCTGACATAACATTTGTCTGGTTTCTCTACTTTAAAGTTATTCTTTTCCCAGCTTTGAGAGAGAGTCACAGTTTGGGAGAGAGTTACAGATTGAACAACAGCCTATATATTAGAGCTCTCTGAAGAAACAGAACCAATAGGATGAGTTTATAGTTGTTGTTATTATTATTATTATTATTATTATTATTATATCAGCTTACTTCAAACCAGTAGCAAGTTATCCCACCTGAGAGCTTAGAACCTGGTAGTAGCTCAGTCCAAAAACTGGGTGCCTCGGCGACTGCAATCCAGTGCCTGGAAGGTTCCTAGAGAGCTGCTGATCCTAACTCAAAAACAGAAGCCTGGAAACACTAGTCCAGTGAAGACATCAGCAACAGCAGTGACGGCCTAAATCCCCTCAGTGGCAGGAGGGGAGGCTGAGTGGCAGGAGGGGAGGATGAGTGGGCAGGAGTGAAAGCTGAGCTAGCCAAAAGCAAATCACCTTCCTTCCTCCATACCCTTTTATCTGGGATGCTACCAAAAGGCGCTTCCCATGCTGGGATGGGTCTTCTCACATCAATTAAGAAAATCAGGGCAATCCTTCAGCTGAAGCTCCCTTCTCAGGAGATTCTAATTTGTGGTGACTTGACATTGAAACCAACCATCACAAAGCCCTAAAAATGTCCAGAACCTGGTATGTCAAAGGTGATTTTGCAATTATGGTTAAATGAACTGTGGAGGTTACCGTAATTATCTACATGAGTCTCTGCTGAGATCACAAGTATCCCCATAGGAGGAGGCAGGGTGAGACAGACATGGGAGGGGAGGCAGGAAGGAGATGGTAGAGGCAGAGAATGGATGGGTGCCAGCAATGACCTGAAGCCACAATGGGATTCTTGCCTCCCAATATGCTGAGATAATGGCCAGCCTTGTAAGACCAGCTGTAACCTTTGTTAATAGATATCACCTGTCAAGGTTAAGGAGGTCTTCCCCGATCAAACCTGACCCATATCAACCCTGAAGGAATCCACAGCCTCTCAATTGCTATGGAACCAAAACCAAAACCTCTTCTCCAAAGCAATGCATTTTTTTGAGTTCCATTTAAAGTTAAGTCATTCTTAAAATATCTAGGCTGATCTATTTCATCAGTCTCTTTTTCAATCCCATGTCTCTTAGCAGCTGTCTTTTACTTATCAGCAATCAAAAAATTCAAAATCGCCTAGCAGTAATGGCACACGCCTTTAATGCCAGCACTCAGGAGGCAGAGCCAAGCAGATCTCTGTGAGTTTGAGACCAGCCTGGTCTACAGAGTGAGATCCAGGACAGGCCCTAAAACTACACAGAGAAACCCTGTCTCGAAAAACCAAAATAATAATAATAATAATAATAATAATAATAAATAAAAATTCAAGATCAACACAATAACATACAGGATCCAGATTCCCTGTGTATTTCCCATCTTATGTGGCTTTTCTTTTATATTATTTTTACTCTCTCTTTAAAGACTTTACTTTATTATTTTTAAACTATTTCTTTCTATGACTGTCTATATTCTTTTTTTTTTTCTTAAGCCTATGCACATTGTAAAACACACTGGAACCTGTTTAGAGAGTTTTTTTTTTCTGTCTAGATCTGTCTTTACTGTGTATCTCTAGTTTTTGTGTGTGTGTGTGTGTGTGTACATATGCACTGTGTGTCAGTGCCTTTATCAGTCATTTCACCACCCTAGTGGGGGTGGACAAGGTCTCTTACAGAACTTGGAGCTCCCTGACTGGCTAGACGGGCTGGCAGGTAAGCCCAGGGATCCTTCTGTTTCTGCCCCCTGCACTAGGGTTACAGACGGGCACATAGCGTTTTACAAGGGTGCTGTGGCTCCGAACTCAGGTCATCATGCTTGTGCAGAAGGATTCTCACTTCCTGAGCTCCCCCCAGCACTTCTATAGTATATTATTTAGAAAATAATGACAAGAAAAAAATTCTATACAGATGTGATTTTTTTTTCTTCAGAGTTTTAAATCTTCATTTGTTTGAATCTGAGTCCACAGATATGGAGGGCTGACTGTAGATTTTTCCCTCAAATAGGCAGAGAGGTAAGTGATGATGTCTGTGGAATGTTTGTTAATTATTCTCAACAATTTAAGCCAATGTCTTGGCCTGTTTGTGGTGCCTTTATGCCCAGCAAGCCTGACAATGACCTAAGTTACATTCCCAGAACCCCATAAAGGTGGAAAGAGAGAACCAACTCCACAAAGTTGTCCTCTGACCTCCACACGTATGTACACACACACACACACACACACACACACACACACAGATACACATGGGCCACTCCCACACCCAAGAGCATGCATGTACACATATACTTGTAAGCAAAACTTCCTGGAAGAAGCTGTGTCTGCAAAAGATGATTGACGGGTTAGACCTTCAGGATGAGAGGGGCGGTGGTGGCACACACCTTTAATCCCAGCACTTGGGAGGCAGAGGCAGGTGGATCTCTGGGTTTAAGGCCAGTCTGGTCTACTCACTCGAGTTTCAGGATGGCCAGGGCTACACAGAGAAACCCTGTCTCAAAAAAATTTTTTAAAAAAGAGCTTCAGGATGTGGAGAGGACAGAATGCCACGAAGTCCACAGCCATAACTCCTTGGGCCATCTTTGGTGCTCTTAACAGCCGTTTATTGCCCTCCTCTGTGCCTCACCTAACATGTTTGAGAGCACTGGATAGGTCATTTGGAATGTACCAACAGACCCCTTCATTCCCAACCAACCCAAGGGCTAATAATGCAGTCAGCGTCCAAGGCCTACAGCAGTTTTCCCGCTTTGCTGTGACCCACCTACCCATGTACCCACCAATACATTTGAAAAGTGTGTTATTTTATGACTTTCTCTGTTCTGTTACTATAAAAGGTTCATGAAATTGCTACCTCGGGGGTCGGGGGAGGCTGGAGAGATGGCTCAGAGGTTAAGAGCACTTGCTGCTCTTCCAGAGGTCCTGAGTTCAATTCCCAGCAACCACATGGTGGCTCACAACTATCTGTAATGAGATCTGATGCCCTCTCCTGGCATGCAGATGTACATGAAGACAGAGCACTCAAGTTTAATTTAACTCAAATTAAAGAAAGAAAGAAATTGCTACCTTGTTGTAGCATGGAGTTTAAGGAAACCTAATCTATGTCTCCAGGCCATCACTCCAGAATGAACCATCTCTATTTCTCTGTGGTAAGAGTTGTTTCACACATACAAATTTAAAAACAGTAATAGTCTCTAAAGGATAATGATTAGGAGATGGAGAGATGCCTTAGCTGTTAAGAGGACTTGTTACTATTACAGAGGACCAGGATCCAATACCCAGCACCCACATGGTAGTTCACAACCCCACTACCAGGGGTTTTGATGACCTCTTCTGGCCTCTATGGCCAGCAGGCACTCATGAGGTACACTTACATACATGTAGGTGAAACACCCATTTATCTAAAAATTGCTTTTCTTTTGAGAATGATGGTTAATCTGGTCTCAGTGGATGTCAGTGATGGGGTCAGCCACACCCACAAGGTTGAAGAGCACAGCAGCTACTGTCTACTTTCTTCACAAAGTCCTCAGGGGAAGCTGCTCCACAGCCTTCCATGGTTCTCCCAAGAAGTCCAAGCTCCTTCCAAACAAGGCTTTCCTTGTTGGCAGCAGAGAACTTTGATGTTTTCCTTTCCATTTCAGCCTTCCAAAGACAGAGAATGTAGGTTTTCAAATCGTTCTAGCGTCCAATGCTCCCACCAGACTGAGGGATGAGGAGGTTTCAAAAGTGTTGGTCCTTGAGAGAAGGCTAAATGGGAGAAAGCCAGAAACATAGGCCTGTGGTGCCCTTCAAGGAACATTAGTTTGCTATGAACAAGCCTGTCTATTCCAGCACACACTTTTCAGGAAGATGGCTGCCACAGCCATTTCCATGGGCTGTGAAGACAGCCTGTGATACAGACATGGGCCTGCATATGAAGACAGCCTGTGATACAGAAAGGACATGGGCCTGCATATGAAGACAGCCTGTGGTACAGAAAGGACATGGGCCTGCATATGAAGACAACCTGTGGTACAGACATGAGCCTGCATATGAAGACAGCCTGTGGTACA
>CABHPQ010171792.1:17299-32575 GCA_902168405.1 Peromyscus aztecus | reverse complement strand
ACAGAGATCTGCCTGCCTCTGCCTCCCAAGTGCTGGGATTAAAGGCGTGTGCCACCACCGCCCAGCGGAAAATACTTATTTCTGATGCTACCTCTCAGTAGCAAAATTACAGTTATGTAGTAGCAACACAAATAAATTTATGGTCGGGGGTTCCTAAGACCGTCAGAAATACGTGTTTCCAATGGTCACAACCCACAGGCTGGGAACCACTGATACAGAGGATTGGTATGTGTTTAGTTAACTGCACAGAGTCCTGCCCTTCCAGAGCAAGGGCAACCACAGTCGAGGCTGGCCGGCCCAGGAGATGACCTCCCAGTGGGGTAGAGAGAGAAACACAGGCTGTCCCTAGAAGATTCAGGAGCACCCCCTCCCCTCCTCTCCCAGGGTTTCTACTGTTTCACAGAAGCCCAAGCTGTGCTATCCAGGCAGGGCCACCATCAAGTTCCAGCAGGCCAGCTGATGAGACCTCCCTCCCCTAGGGTCCCTAGAGAAATGGTGCCTCCCCTGGGTCTCAATTTGCATGGCAGGAAGGGGCCTAACGGGGAAGAGGCGGAGAGCAGACAGGCTGCAGCCCAGGCTGACACACAGTTACATGTTTCTCCCAACAACCTCCTGAGTGGTGACGGGCCTGGACTCAGAGACGGAGCAGTGACCATGACCACACTGGTGCCATCTTCCGTGTGCCGCCACTGGCTGGTGTGCCTACTGCTGCTTTTGTCAGGTACGGCTTATGAGACCGACAGTAGGTCTGCTGACTTTGAGACAGGTCTGTCGGCTCGTTCTGGGTCGAGACTCAGGCTCAGACTCTTGCTTGCTCAGGCTCCTGCGTTTGCCTCTGTCTGACTGTCCTATGCCTAGCTTGTGGGTCTTAATGGAAGGCTCAGGGCCTGAGGTCCCAGCCCCTCTCCAGCCTGGAGGGTTTCAGGTGGAGCTGGGCACAAGGGTCTAATCTTGTTGGCAGCTATGACCTGGAAGAGCCGAGCCCAGGAGGAAGAGGGGGCAGCATGGGACTCCCAGCTAAACCCTGAGGGCACACAGCATGGCAAATGCTGGTCCCCGTAACCTGGAAGATAGCATGGTTCAGGAATGGTCCTCTCTTTGAAAGACTGGGCAAGCCCTCCCATCTGTGGCCTTCTTCTCATTATCTGCAGAAGCTCCAGGCCAGCCTGAGGGTCAAAGGCAGACGGGAGCCGGGAGTGGGGCTTCTAGTACCCGACCTTACTTCTGCCTCTTTTTAGTGCAGACATAGGGAGAGTTTAAAGGGCTTGAAGCCGTAGTCCTGGAAGGAGGAAGTGACTCTGGGAATGTGGAGGGGGTAAGGGTGGAGCCATCAACTGAGGGTAGAGAGGCCTGACCTAGCCCTGCCCACTTCCTCCCACCCTCCAGGTGAGCTGGTGCCAGCAATGACAAGCAGTGACCTGTCACAGAATTTCCAAGGTCAGTTGCCTCACCCATCACTTCACAAGCAAAGGTATCTGTTCAACACTAGCCACTGTGGTCCCATATCGTTTCCTGGAACTCCTCATCTGGAGTCCCATACCTACACCTCCTTAAGGTCTCTCACTGAAGCTCCATTTGTGGATGGCTGTCATCCCTCATCAGGCTAGTATGCTCCAGTCTTGGCCGCCGAGGGCCAGAACTAAGCCAACATTGTGGATCAGAGCATGACAACTAGATAGGATTCCACAAGGCCTCAGGCCTGGGTCTGTGTAGCTGAGACCCAACAAACCTCTCAGGCCTGAACATGGAGAGGAGTGAGTCTATGAGAAAGGTCGAGAGGGTAAGAGAGGAGGGCCTCAGGTGGCGGCCTAAGGATTCAACCTTTATCACCCTGGGGACAGTGGGGAGCCCTTGAGGATTTGGGGTGGGTGTAGGAAAGCCCAAAGAGCTGAAGTAACCAATGAGGCCAAGAAGGCTGTCCAGCAGATAAGGTCTGGATCTAGCTGTTATAGTGGACGTGAAAGCAATGGGAAAGTTCCAGAATCCTTCTTAAGGAAAGACAAGTGGACAGAAGTTTGATCAGGCAGAGGTATGAAACAGTATGTGGTATGATATATGGCCTCTCACATGACCTACTTCCCCACACCTCTTCCTTTGGACTGTCTCATAAACCTGATGCTCAAGACATGTGAGGTCAGCTAAACTGGGTCAGGGTCTTCCACAGTGGGCTAGGCTGCAAACAGGAAGATACTAAGCCAGATTTCGAACCTTGCCTTGGTGTCCACAGGAAGCTCTTGTTCCGAGATAGAGCAGTACCCAAGGTATGTAGCCAAAAAGCGGAACTCCATGGTGAAGCTTTACTGCTCCTCAAAATACTCTGGCAGCCTGACCTGGTTCCAAAAGAAAGGGGACCTGGAGCCCCAGGAGCTGTCGCAAAACGAAGGACACATCTCGATGATGCAGAATGGCTCACTCTCCACCCTCACCATCCAAAGCATCCAGTTTGAGGACAATGGTGTCTACTTCTGCAAGCAACAATGTAACACCAACTTGGATGCGGCCTGGAGCTGTGGCTCAGAAATTAAAGTCTTAGGTGTGTGCAGGGTAGATTTCTGTTCATGTAGCCATCCACACCCAGGCCCCAGCCCAGCCTGCCTACCAGGGGAGGTGGCTATGGCTATGGCCCTAGAACTCCCAGGAGAGCTGCTGGGCAGTAGGTCCTGAGGGTGTCCAAAGAGCCGCTATATTTAACCTTCAGCTCCAGCATTATGCCCTGTCCCCCTGCCCCAGGATTCAGCACCTTGGACCAATTGAAGCAGCGGAACACACTGAAAGATGGTATCATCATGATCCAGACCCTCCTAATCATTCTCTTCATCATTGTACCCATCTTCTTGCTGCTAGACAAGGTGACCACGGGAACTGGGGATCCTTGGGAAAGGTGGGAGGTGGGCACAGGGCAGATAAGACATGGGCAGGGTCTCCATCTTCTCAGACTCTACAGCTGCTCTCTTGAACAGGCCCCGCCCCAAGTTCTGTCCATTGGTTCCCTGCTCATTCATTCATTTGTTCTTGGAGACTCCTTCTTCCCGCCGCCCCCCCACCCAGACCCACATCCCTGGCCCATTAGGGATGGAGGACCCTACCACTCTGAACTGCATTCTTCTTCCCCCACGCCCCCACAGGACGACAGCAAGGCAGGGTTGGAGGAAGATCACACCTACGAGGTAAGAGACAGTGTAACCTAGCAGGTCTGAGCTGCGGGGGGTCACCCTCTGTTAGCGTGGTTAGAATGTGGCCCAGACCTGAGCACCAATTCGTTTTTCTAGGGCCTGAACATCGACCAGACAGCCACCTACGAAGACATTGTGACTCTCCGGACAGGGGAGGTAAAGTGGTCTGTCGGAGAACACCCAGGCCAGGAGTGAGGGCCACCCTCATCCTGCCCAACTCCTGGGCCTCACTGCTTCCGAACTGCCTGGCTCATAGCCCAGCCCTTCCTTCCTGGATCCCCAGCCAGCATCTGAAGCTGGACCACCAATGCCACCGCTCTCTCCAGCCCCTGGTCCCCAGCTCTTGCTGATAGACCTGGGGTAGAAGGACAATGGGGCAGTGACATGGAATGGGGAGTTCTCTGGGGACAGACTGGACTCAAGACTTCTAGAAGTGTCATGCAGGGTCTGTCCTCGTGTTTGGGACAGGAAACAGAGACTTGTGGGAACCTGCACACGGACTCAGAGCAGACTAGCTTCCTGAAGAGCCCAGGAAGGACCGTGGTCCCCACTGGCACCAGAAGGGCCTGCGAGAATGTCATTTCTCTCTCCCATCCCAGGGATCGCCTAGCCTACAGCCCATCCTCCTGTGGAATAAACAATGTGTCTGTCACCAGAGGCATTCATGACATCCATCTCTAGGAACTGGGTGGGTGGGTATGGTTTTGTGAGCTATGGTGGTATCTGAATGTGGTACCTATGGCCTTATGAAACTGTGGAGGGTAGTGACTGCCCTAGTCACCCTACCCTTCTCCCTGAAGGCCCAGCTGGGGTCTACAGTCACACCCCTACCCTGGAACAGTCATTGGAGGAAGAGGATCCGCCCTGTCCTTCTGCTGAACAGGGATACCTTCACCCTACTCTCCATTGGACCATTGAGAGAGAGAGAAGGAGAGGGGGGGGGAGGTAGGGAGGGAGATTCCTGCTGGGTGTGGTGGCACACACTTTTGATCCCAGAACTTGGGAAGCAGAGGCAGGTAGATCTCTGTGAGTTCAAGGCCAACCTGGTCTAGAGAATGAGTTCCAGGACAGCTAGAGCTACACAGAGAAACCCTGTCTTAAGAGAGAGATTGATTCCTAAAGGGGATATTTGAATGGTAAATTTTGGGGGCTTTTGGTCAGGGTGATCCCAGTATCACAGAGAAAGAAAGCACTCTTTTCCCTACCCCCATTGCCCTCTAAGGCCTTACAAATCAAGTCCTAATCTACTCGCTGTGAGAGTAGCTGGGAAGCTGAGGGCAGGTAAGATGTTTACGCTGAGTCTCCCTACCAAGCTCCACTATGGCGCTCTGCTCCTTGGTGGAACCCACAACACATCTCTGCCATCCCCTGCTGTGGATTCAGGCGGGTGAATCTCTACCCTGGGCAGCTGCCAGCATCTGGGAAAGACCGAGGCAACAGCTCCCACAGGAATTCGGGGTGGGACAGGTGGGTAAGGCATGTGCCTGGGGCTTCAGGTCAGAGTCCCTGCCAAAAGTGACCCAGACCTCTGGGCCTGGCTGGTTGAGGTGGGCCTCGCTGATCCTCCCAGGTCTGGGTTGCCAGAGGGAACTGTCTTGTTTTGCCATCTGCTGTCACTGAGCTGGAGCCCTTGCTTTCCTGCTGTTTTGCATACTAGGGCTAATTCTGTCCTCCACCTCCACCAGTGCCCAGGCAGCCAGCCAGGGTAAGGGAGTCTTCACTACTCCCCTAAACAGGATCTCCCCCTGCTTGGGGCTTCCCTGGTTCAGGGGAGGCCTTGACTTTACCGACAGACTACCACATTTCAGTAGCAGGGCCTCCCTGGGTCTTGAAATGTTTGTTGACAAAAAAATCATTTGAGCAGGAGGCACCCCCTTCAGCAGACACCTTCACAGGACAGTAGCTTCCTTGGTTTTGATGGAGGAGTTCCTACTTGGGGTGTTTTTCTGTTTCGGGAGCTCTCATGGTGTCTCTTTGTCTTGTGGGTCCCTGGAACTGACACAGGCACTTGGAGATCTAGCTAGGTCTGACAGTGAGGGTCAGGAGCACCCAAGACTGCAGTTGCTGTAACAGGGGAATCACTAATCCTGTCTGGCACAAGCCGTGATGATTCACCCCTGTTGATCCCAGCTACCCGGGCTAAGGAAGGATCTTGAGTTCAAGGCCCACCTTGGCAATATTTTGAGAACTGTCTAAAAAAATTAAAGGAGGAAGTTGAGCCAGATACTGGGTATTTCTCATACAGAAAAATATGGAGTGCTTCTTGAATTTGTATGACAGGGCCTCTGACTGGTCTGGAGCTTGTAGATGGGACTAACCTGGCTGGCCAACCAGCTCCAAGCGTCTGCCATCCCTGCCTCCCCAGCACTGGGATTACAGGTGTGCCCTGCCATGCCAAGGTTTTGTACCTGAGTTCTGGGAATTGAAGGAAAGTCTTCATGTTTATGTGGCCAGCACTTACCAAGCAAGGCATCTCCTCAGCCAATTGTTGTTTGTTTGGTGGGTTTTTTTTTTTTTTTTTTTTTTTTGAGACAAGGTCTCATTATAAATTCCTGCCTGGCCTGGGACTCACTCTGTAGACCAAACTGGCCTCAAACTCACAGAGATCCACCCGCCTCTGACTCCTGGGTGCTAGAATTAATGGTGTGTGCCACCACACCAGGTTTGGTTTTATATTTTTAATGTCACATAAAATAATTAAGTTTGTTTACTTTTCTATTTATAAACATGGGAAATTTGGATCATTCTGTGAATTCAAAAACATGTCAAGTTTGTATAAACCAGGAAACAGAACATGAATCAAAAGCTACTTCTGAGCACAACAGATAAATGTTGAACACCTCTTAAGAGATGCCAAATTTTTGTGGTGCACCCCTCATCTACATGGCACTGTTTAGCCCCAGCTTCTCCATAAGGGTAGTCTTTTTTGAGGGGGGTGTCTAGAACTGGAGGTACAGACAGTTGTGAACCACCCTGTGAGTGCTGGAAATTGAACCTGGGTCTTCTAGAAGAGCAGTCAGTGCTCTTAACCACTGAGCCATCTCTCGTGTGTGTGTGTGTGTGTGTGTGTGTGTGTGTGTGTGTGTGTGTGTGTGTGTGTTGGGGGAAGGAGCGTAGTCTTAGTCCTATTACTCAAAGCTCAGAAAGGTCAGCAAAAGTGGCCTAGAGTCACAATCAGGTCTTGTGATCCAAAGATCCATTCTGCCTACTGCTTTACCACCGCCTCCTTCATGGGGCCAGGCAGCCATAAAACTGAAGGGAAGGAGGGAGGGACTAGGGGACAGAATCCCAGGACGCCGCCATTAGCTGTTCACTCTTCCCACTTATCACAGGTCAGAAGCACAGCCTTTTGAATGGGGCCTAGACCAGCTTCCCTACTGCGGAATGCAGCTCAGAGGCCCTTGGTAGGCACATGCCCCATTGCCCACTGGGGGAATCCAGCCAGGTCCCTCGGGGGGCCCTGGTTTAAGCACAGAATGGTTCCTCCTCCGCTCAGCTTGACTTCCGGCCCTCTCAATGCAGGTGCTGCCTGGGCTGGGGCCATCTGACCCATGGCTTTGGGTGTTTTTCCAGCAGATTCAAACATGAGAGAAAAACAAGGTAGAAAAAGCCACCTCTGTTTGGGTGGTAACAGCAGGTCGTTCTCACGGCTAGCCATGCCCAGCTGGCTGTGCCACCTGTGCGAGGACAGGGCCTCCAAAGCAACCTGGGAACACTGTTTGGAATTCCCAGATTCTGTCTGCTCTTTTTAGTGCACTTCAGAACTGGGGGATTTCTGGACGTTTCCTGTGCCTTGGAGCTGCCTCCACCCCAACGATAACATCCCCCGTACTGCATTATAACGAACACATCAGCCTTCAACTGGGGATGCCTTCCCCAACCCAGAAGTCTTTCCTTGGAAACGCAGCTGACTGCAAAGAACAGAGATTAACAGGCATTAAATTCTGAGTTCAATCAGAAAGCAGTTTGTTTAAAAACATTTTGACTGATCCTAGTGCCTAGTGTGGTTGTTTTTTAAAAACATCTTCCCCTGGTGTGGTGGCTTACATCTAATAATCCCCTTCCTCCCCCACCTCACCCCCGCACTTGGAAAGCTGAGACAGGAGGATTGATGTGTGTGCATGTGAAGCCAACCTGGGCTACAGAGTGACAGCAAATAAATAAATAATAAATAAATAGATAGATAGATAAATAATAAATAAATAAAAACATCTTCTTAAAAAAATTGTCATCTTTCCTTGGACTTACCTAACCCAGCTCTGTCCACACAGCAGGATGGAAAGCCAGATATGATTAGGGTCCAGATTCAGCAAGTGTGGGTCTGCTCATGCAGACTTCTTATCCGCACATGCGTGCAGCCCTGTCTCCTTTTTCAGTTAATTTTTTCATGGATATGTTGCTGTACGTTCACGTACCTGCCCCTTTTATTTAAAAATAACTGTAACATTGGGCACAGTGGCTCCCAGCTGCATCCCCAACACTTGGGAGGCGGAGGTAAGAGGACTGCACGGGTTCAAGGATGGCTGGACTATGTAGTCAGACCCTGTCTCAAAACCAAAACAAAACAAAACAATAACAGAAAAACGAAAGAATTGTCTTAGGAAGGGGACTTCTCGATGTGACATATCTACTTGCTATTTGTAGCTCATTGGCCCTCGGAGCCCCCCTTGGTTCTCTGACTGCCCCCCCACACCGGGTTCTCTTTCCCAAGCCTTTGTTCCTGTGAACAGGTCCCTCTGGGTCCTTGCCCAGTAGTATACCAGCTTGCCCACTCCCTCCATGGCATGGCTTGTTCTCCCCCCAGTAAAAAGAAAAGATGGCGTTTTTTGTCCATTGAGGTATGCCCACCTTCCTGGTACAATGCTTGCCTTGGGGGGTGGATTCCTCTCTGAGGAAAAGAATTGGCAGGCACCTGCAATCCCAGCATTCAGGGACTGAGGCAACAGGATAGATAGAGAGTTGGGTCCAACCTGGGCTACGCTGTGAGATCCCTGTCTCAGTGAGAGAAGTAGGACAGGATGGGGAATGAGTAAAAGAAGAGCAGGAGGGCTGGAGAGATGGCTCAGAGGTTAAGAGCACCGACTGCTCTTCCAGAGGTCCTGAGTTCAATTCCCAGCACCCACGTGGTGGTTCACAACCATCTGTAATGAGATCTGGCACCCTCTTCTGTGTACATAATAAATAAATAAAATCTTAAAAAAAAAAAAAAAAGAAAAAGAAGAAGGGCGGGAATCCCACCTCAAAGATACAGTGAGGCCATGGTCTAAGGTAATCACAAATGTCCAGAGGACAAGATGACAGGAGGGGTAAGTTACCGAGGCACCCATCAGGGAAAGTACCCTAGACTTCTCTGCTTTTCTGTGAGTATGATTGTGTGGGGGAGGGGGAGGTGCATGTGGGTGTGAGCACACGTGTATGTGTAAGTATACATGCACATATGTGTGTGTGCCTATGGAGGCCAGAGAACAGCTTTGGACAGTGCTGTTCCTCAGGCACCATCCACCTTTTAATTTTGTTTTTTCCTAATAAAATTTTCTAATAGAGTCTCTTGCTGGCCTGGAACTGGCTGAGTCAGCAAAGATGCCTGGCTCACTATCTCCACATTCCCACGGACCCTCTGGTCGATGTCTCCCCAGCACTAGGATTACAAGGGTAATTCACCCACCCGCCCCCCACTTTGTTTTTAAACACAGGTTCTGGGGACTCTAACGGAGGTCCTCCTGCTTGCCAGGCAAGTCCTTTACTGACTGAGGCGTCTCTCTAGCCCAGTCTTTTTCAGTAAGTTTTACTTTTACTTAACAGTTACAATTGCTCATGGGTTATCCCCCAGCATCAATAATATGCCACTGATACACAGGGGTGCCTGCCCAGCCATCCCCCAGCCCTCTAAGACCCTCCCTCTACCCAGAGCCTTCTGCTGCATCGTGGAGAGAACTCCAGGGTCCAAGAAGATACAGGAAGTGAAACCATGAAGCACACTGAAACGTGCGATACAAATATGAAGGATGATCTGATTTGGTTCACTAAGTCAGGCCACATCGGGTTGTTGTTTTGCTACGACTTTTCTTAGCGTCTGTGGATGCCCACCATTCAATCCCTTTGCATTCAATTCCTCCCACCTCCACTGAACATCTGTGTGAGGCTTGCTGTGCAGTGAGGAAGGCCCTGTGAATGCCAGGCAGTGCCGTGGGGGGTGGGGACTATAGAGTCATCCCTTAGAAACTGCAAGACCCAGGCAGTCTGTCTCTAAGCCTCAGCGTTCTTAGCTCTCAAATGAGACGCACGTGCCCTATTGTCCAGTACAGTTCCTGGCACATAGTGGGTCTTCAGAAACACCCCTCGCCTGGAAAGGCCCTTGGGGAATCCCCAAATAATATTCTTTCAACTTTAAAGTCTAAATCCTGTGACTCAATAAAGTTGGTGATCAATAGTGCTAAGACCTGTGTACTAGCTGGGTTAGGGGAGGTTGTACACTTGGAAGCCCAGCACTCAGGAGGCTGAGACAGGAGAGTCATGAGTTGGAGGTCAGCCTGGGCTACACAGTGAGTTCCAGGGTAGCCTGAAGAGGAATATATATGCATTCGTATGTAATATATGTATGTATATTTATGTCATGTATATGTTTAAACCTGATGTAAAGAATATTGAAGAGAAAAACACATGGAATGCAATAACCAACTCTGACTCCAGAAGAGGACAGAGCCGGAAGTGGAAGCATGGGCTTCAAATTGCCAGTGCGGAGTGTGCAGAGGGAGCCCTAATCCTGCTGAGGTCACCCTACAACCAGGATGAGTTAGACTGCTCCCACCCATAGACTTGAACCTCAAAGCATAGAAGAGTCCACTTTAGGATCAAAGTGACTTTCAAAGTCAAAGAGAAGATCTGTGACTTTCTGTGGTACATACAGAGAAGCCCAGAGATAGTCAAGTCTGGCAACACAAAGGGCTTCCAGACAAAGACATCCATGGACTCCAAGGGGTGTTCTTTGTGTATGTCTGTATCAGTCTGTGTGTGTGTGTATGAGTGTGTGCAACTGTGTGTGACTGTGTGCAGAAGCCAGAAGTCAACAGGCTACAGACGGTTTCTTAAGCACTGTCTGTCCTGTTTTACTTTTACTGTTTTATGTTGAAATTATGTGTTCTTGTGTGTGTGTGTGTGTGTGTGTGTACATGAATTCAGGTGAGAGGAGGGTAGGAGGGTATTGGGTCTCCTGGAACTATAGTTACAAGCAGTTGTGAGCTGACCTATGTGGGTGCTAGGAACCAAACTTGGGTTCTCCGCAAGAGCAGCCTGTGCTCTGAACTGCCGAGCCAGCTCTCCAGCCCCTTCACCCTGTTTTTAGTGAAAGGAATCTTCACTGAACCTGAAACTCAGAGATCCAGCTAGAGCAACCCCCGGGATCCAGCCATCTCTGCTCCGCCAGCACTGGCATTAAAGGTGCGTGCCAACATGCCCTGCCTTATAAAGGCTGGGTGCTGGGGATCCAGCCTCAGGTCCTCACGCTTGTGAAGCAAGCTCTTCACTGACCAAGTCATCTCTCTGGCTCTAAAATGGGTATTTCTTTTGTTTGTTTGTTTGGTTTGGTTGTTTGTTTTGAGACAAGATTTCTCTGTGTAGCCCTGGCTGTCCTGGAACTCGTACTGTAGACCAGGCTGGCCTTGAACTCACAGAGATTAAAATGGGTATTTCTTAGAGATGTCATCCTGAACTTCTGGAGGCTGGAATCAGAGATGCTGGTTACATCCTCTCACCCACAAGCCCTTCAGAGGCCATTGTTTGGCAGCCTCTGACCCTGAAGGATTCTGAGGTCTCAGTGGTACACCGAGGCTGGGCAACTTTCCAGAAGAATCGGACAAACCCTAAGTTAAGTCAGAGCTTAGCTTTTAGTAGCAGCGAATTCTGGTTTTGGTCTCTGTCACCAGAGGTCCTAAAATGGTCCAGATTAGAGAAAAGATCACCGACTCCTATGACCTCACATTCGTCTTCAGCTCATCCTCCTGGGCCTAGAGCTTGTAATACTAACGTTCTATAAAGGTGTATCCCCAGGAGTCCCCAAAGTCCCCATTCTGGGATCACTTCAGCTCTGAGATGACAAGAGAAGATGTCAATTACCCCTTCTTCCAGGGCATGCAAGGGAGGATGGCAGTGGAGGCAGCAGGCTTTGAGGACCATTCTCCACTACTCATCTAGCTCCTCCTCTTTAGGAGAGTTGGAAGGAGGAGAGAAAATTGTGTCCTTACTTTCTCTCTGGTACCATCTTTCCTAGAGCTTGTATCTTCGGTAATCCCCTGCAGCCTTCCCCAGACCTTCCTGGAACAGCCCCTAAGGCTCTAGCAGCCTCTTCAGAACGATGAATCAGAGGCAGTTGTTGGGAAATGCTTGGGTGATGTTAAGAGGCTCTATCTTCTGGTCCTCAATGGGGTGAGGTGTAGAGGCCCCTGTATTCACAATGTAGACCCCACGGACATGTTTTTCAATGTTGGTTGCTGATATCATGACCAGCTACTTCTGGAGAGATATGTTTGCTTGTACGTTTTCATACTGGATCAGGCATTACACACCCTGAGATCCAAAGATGTAGACGCAGGGAGTGCTGGGGAATCGATGCTGGTGAGGTCCATATGCTGTCACAGCCCAGCCTTCTTTGGCCCTGGCTTCGTCCTGCTGTAAGCTTTCACATTTGCACCCCACACTTCTGGCACATTTTCACCTGGGAATGGGCAGGGAAAACAAAATGAAGCCAAGGCACCCTTGCATTTAGGGGTGAGACCGAGCACTCAGAAGGGTTCGGAAGCTAAAATAACTGGCTGGTCCCACACAGGTGCTAGGGGTAAAGGCGCTTGGGCCATGGAACATGGGAACTGCAAGGTGAGGAAGCTGCTGCCTCGGCAGAACCAGCTCTTGAATTGTTCTTTCAGAACCTCAGTCTCTTCTTCTGAAATGAAGAAATGGGTTTGGTGGTTACACCACACTCACAAATGTGGGACGAAATGTGGGAATGTCCTTTGCCTCCTGATGCACTCTTGACAGATGCTGAGGAGCTGGGGGTTACAGTGAAAGGGCTTCTTTCAGAGTGCAGACCCAGACTCCCAGAGCTGCCACTCAAAACCCAGAAGGGCTTCCTGAACTTAAAGGCACCCGAGGCGTCCTTATAGCTTCAGGGCTATAAGGGAAGAACTTGAAGTCCAAATCTGTTTACACGAGTTTTGCTTCTTGTTTTACAGCTCCATGGCAGGTCCAAGGAGCAGCGGCAATACCTCAAGTTTGGATCTTTGCCCCACAGACCTAAGGGGCACCTTTGAGTTTGTGGGAGGGCATTATGCGTGGACGGTACCCTCTAGCGGTCAATGTTAGCACTACACCCAGCTGCCCTCCACCAGCCTATGTTGTCCCTAGGGGAAAGAGGTCTCCCCTTTCCCAACACACGTATTCTTTCTCTATCTCTGTCTCTCTTTATTTTTATTCATTCATCCATTCATTCATTCATTCATTCATTTGCTTGTTTGTTTGTTTGTTTAGAGACAGGGTTTCTCTGTATAGCCTTGGCTGTCCTGGAACTCACTCTGTACACCAGGCTGGCCTCGAACTCACAGAGATCTGCCCACCTCTGTCTCCCAAGTGCTGGGATTAAAGGCATGCACCACCACCTTTCTTTCTTTCTTTAAAGGTTATTATTATTATTATTATTATTATTATTATTATTATTATTATTTTGGTGTGTATGTGTATGAGTCTACGTCACGTGTGTGTGTGTGTGTGTGTGTGTGTGTGTGTGTGTGTGCTCATGGAGGCCAGAAGAGGGCATCAGATCCCCTAGAGCTGGAGTTAGATGTGGTTGTGAGCCACTTGACGTGGGTGCTGGGAACCAGACTCAGGTCCTCTGATAGAACAGCCAGCTCTCTTAGCATATAAGCCATCTCTACAAATCCAGCACATGTATTTTGTGTTGTGGACTTAGGGAATCACACATTCAAGAAGAAAAGGACAGAATAAGGCCAGAAAAATGGTCCAGGAGGTAAAGGTGCCTGCAGCCAAGCCTGAGTACCTGAGTTCAATCCCTGGGACCCACATGATAGGAAGACAGAATCAATTCCTAAGTTACCTTCTGATCCCTACATGCACACACACACACACACACACACACACACACACACACACACACACATGCAATTTGCAAAGAAACACTGGTGGGATGCCTCCTTGGAGGGGCTCTGTTGCCCCTCATCCCAGTGAACAAACAACAGCATCCCGCCGGAGTACCCTGGACTCGGGATACTCTCCAAAGGACACATTGGGTGGTCTCTGTAGCTGAGATCTTGTATAACCAATGCTCACAAGCCTGGCAAAGGTGGCGACAGAGAGATAAGATCGGGGACATGACCGCAGGAGAGGAGTGGGAACATGGTGAGTGGGAGGAGCCCCTAAATTATCCATCAGCACAAGCTGTCAGTGGCCCCAGCCCATGAATAAATGTATAGGGAGAAGGCAGGGGCCTTGGGGTTGGGGAAAACAGGTAGGGTATAAAAAGGGCCGTGCAAGGGACCAAGGCCAGGATTCTAGAGACCAGATCCCAAAGTGCTCAGGGTCCTGTGGACAGATCACTGCTTTGCAATGGCTTCAGGTAAGCGTCCTCAAATCCTACTGGGTGTGATATGGACCAAGGGGCCCTGAAGATGAACGGGAGGCTTCTAACATGAGTGCAGCCCAACTTCTGCCCATGTTGGGAACACTATGGGTCCCTATGGGGATTGGGAGAGACTGGCCATTGCTCTCAGTCTTTTCCTGCCCTCCTGTCTCTCTCTAGACTCTCGGACCTCCTGGCTCCTGACCTTCACCCTGCTCTGCCTCTTCTGGCCTCGGGAGGCTGGTGCTTTCCCTGCCGTGCCTTTGTCCAGTCTGTTTGCCAATGCTGTGCTCCGAGCCCAGCATCTGCACCAGCTGGCTGCTGACACCTACAAAGAGTTTGTAAGTTCTCTAGAGACGGGTGCCTGCCCAACTGTGGAAGCAGGAAGGGGCAGACCCCTGCCCACAGACAACAGGAAGTCATAGGAGGAAACTGAGGGGTCGGGGATCTTAAGCCAATGCTGTCAAGATGAACAGAAATGGAGTGGGTCCTCCATCAGGTAGTGATGACAGAGAGCTACAGGCTCAGCCTCATTGACCGCTCTGCCTCCAGGAGCGTGCCTACATCCCCGAGGGACAGCGCTATTCCATCCAGAATACCCAGGCTGCTTTCTGCTTCTCAGAGACCATCCCAGCCCCCACAGGCAAGGAGGAGGCCCAACAGAGAACCGTGAGTGGCCGCTCAGGCTTTGTCTGCACAAATCCTGTCTTCCCTAACTGCACTACAGGCCAGAGACCTCCTTCTCCCCGAAGCTGGGGCAAACTTGGAGTCCCAGGCAGAGGTCACAAGGCAATACGCTCCACCCAGCCCTTTCTTCTCAGGACATGGAATTGCTTCGCTTCTCACTGCTGCTCATCCAGTCGTGGCTGGGGCCCGCACAGTTCCTCAGTAGGATCTTCACCAACAGCCTGATGTTCGGAACCTCGGACCGTGTCTACGAGAAACTGAAGGACCTGGAAGAGGGCATCCAGGCTCTGATGCAGGTGAGGAGGGCACTGAGGTGGGCCACACTGTCCTTTGCTGCTGCCTGGAGCCCAGCTGGGGGCTCACCGCCGTTCTCTGTTTACCAGTCAGGCCTTGACCCTTGAGAAGGCATCCTTTCTCTAGGTCCTGGAGTTGGGGAGGGCGCAGCTCCAGAGACTCCTCTGCCTCTCTTCCCCTCCCTTCCCACTGCAGGAGCTGGAAGATGGCAGCCCCCGTGCTGGGCAGATCCTCAAGCAAACCTATGATAAGTTTGATACCAACATGCGCAGCGATGATGCTCTGCTCAAAAACTACGGGTTGCTCTCCTGCTTTAAGAAGGACCTGCACAAGGCTGAGACCTACCTGCGGGTCATGAAGTGCCGCCGCTTTGTGGAAAGCAGCTGTGCCTTCTAGCTGCACACTACAGCGTCTCCGCTGTCCTCCCCCAGCGCCTCCCTTTACCCTGGCAACTGCCCATTCCTATGCTTTGTCCTAATAAAATCAAGATGCATCACA
>CABHPQ010171792.1:0-10000 GCA_902168405.1 Peromyscus aztecus | reverse complement strand
ACCCTCTTCTGGCCTCTATGTTTACCTGAACATATATGGTAGACACACACACAATTTTAACAAAAGCAAATCTTAAACAACAACAACAACCAGGATAGTATCAAAGTCAAACAACTGCTGGCACATACCTTACGCAAGAAATAAAAATCTTTTAAAAATACTGGACTCATGGCCAGTGGAAAATGATCAGGCCTCAGCCCACACGGCAACCTGATAAAAAGCTGTCCCCTGTGCTTTGAGACAGGCTGAGAAGTGCTGCTTCCGTCCTTGGGTAAAAGCCTCCATTAAAGCTGTGCTGCATGCCCACACTCTTCGGCTCATTCATTTCTACAATCATTAAATCAGAAGTTCCCTGGACCGGCTTCAGAGCTGACGGTTGCCGTGTGGACATGCTCGACACACTTAAAACAGTGAAGATGGAAGTCATTGGGGTTTTTTGATTTTTTTGTTGGTGGTTTTTGTTTGTTTATTTTGTCTTTTTTTTTTTAAGACAAGGTTTCTCTGTGTAGCCCTGGCTGTCCTGGAACTCACTCTGTAGACCAGGCTGGCCTTGAACTCACAGAGAGCCTCCTGCCTCTGCTTCCTGAGTGCTGGGATTAAAGGCGTGTGTGCACACCCAGCTGAAGATGTAAGTTTTGTATTGTTGCATTTTTTTTTTTCAGGGGGAGACAGTCTTGCTAAGCAGCACAGACTGATCTCAAGATCTTGGTGCTCCATTCAGCCTTCCGAGTTCTGGGATCACAGGCAGGTGATACCATGCCTGGCACAACAAACATTATTTTCTAAATAAGGTCATGCTAGATAGCCCAGGCTGGCCTTGAGCCTGTGATCCTCTTGCCTCATCCTTTTAAGCACTTAAAGACATGAAGTACCATCCAGGCATGGTGGCAAACGTCTTTAATCTCAGTACTCAGGAGGCAGAGGCAGGTAGATCTCAGTTTGAGGACAGCCTGGTCTACAGAGGGAGTTCCAGGACACCTAGGGCTACACAGAGAAACCCTGTCACGCAGTACCACACATGGTTAAAATAAAAAATTTAAGCAGTGTTTTTCTAGTGAGAAGTCTTCCTGTACGGGCGGGGGCGTAAGATAGACAAGGCTCACACCAGGAAGGATCCAACAAGCATATCTCAAGTACTCCATGATTCCACCGTGATTCCGAGGGTATTTGTGATTTTTTTTTTTTTCCCCTCCGCTTGGAGGTTCTGTTGCAAACATTTTGGTCAGCCACGTTGCTCCCAGCCAATTTTGGCAAGGTCTTGTTTCCCTCTGTATAGACACATAATGCTCTGCTTTAGGGCAACTCTGCTGTTGCATCAGTTTTTGGTTGCCAGGCAACTGCCTCTTTCCCTGGGTTATCTGGAGCCTACCTCATTTCCCTGTCACAGATTTCCACCCTCCATCAGGTGCTTTTCTGGTCCTTGTGACAAAATATCTAACAGGTGCAGACTTAACAGAGAAGGAGTTTAGTCTGGGTCACAGTTACAAGGTGGGAAAGGGGAGCAGCAGGGGAGGTGTGAAAGTCAGGATATCCGTAATGGGAGGTGACAATTTCTCACATCTTTTTTTTTGTTTTTGTTTTTTGTTTTTTTGTTTTTTCAAGGCAGGGTTTCTCTGTGTAGCCCTGGCTGTCCTAGAACTCACTCTGTAGACCAGGCTGGCCTCGAACTCACAGAGATCCACTCTGCCTCCCGAGTGCTAAGATTAAAGGCATGCGCCACCACCACCTGGCTCTCGCTTTTTTTTGGTAAGATTTATTTTTATTTTGTGTGCATTGGTGTCTCCCCTGCCTTCGTGAGGGTGTCAGATCCCCTAGATCTGGAGTTACAGACAGTTGTGAGCTGCCTTGCGGGTGCTTGAATTGAACCTTGGTCCTCTGGAAGAGCAGTCAGTGCTCTTAACTGCCAAGCCATCTCTCCAGCCAGTTTCTCACATCTTGATGGAGTGGGAGGCAGAGATGGTAGACTGGACCCAGGGTGGTATATTTTTAAGGCCTGTGCGTGGCAACCTTTCTACCAGCTAGACCCCCCAAAACAGTGTCACCAGTTGAGGATCAAGCATTCAAACATGTAGGCTTGTAGGGGAAATTTAGCATCCAAAGCATAACACATCCTTTAATCATGAGGGTTGTAAAAGGGCAGAGGTCCAGCATCAGGGACTTCCTGCTGCTGAAGTTAGAGCAGCTGACTGCGGTGGGAATAGAGATCTCTGACTTTTTGACCAGTAGGACCAGAGGCACTAGAGGTGACTCTGAAGTTGAAATGGCTGGAACCTTGTCGGATCATCATTCTAGGATATAGGATAGTGAGTTTGAAGCCAGTCTGGGCTACATAGGAAGACTCTTTCTCAAAAAACAAAACAAAACAAACAAAAAATACATGTATTTTTAAAACATGGTAAGTACCAGGTTAAGGAAAGTAATTAGCAGCCTTTCAAATTGTATGGCAGGTGAATTCTCACGTCCTAAAGCATGAAGCCATTTAGCCTGGTCATAATCTGTCCATGTCTTCCTTATTTGTCCTGCAGGGTTAATAGAAGTGGTACAGATTTCATTGATAAGCACGTAGAAACACCCTCCCCACATACCCCTCCCCATGTGACTAAGAGATAGCTCAGGAAAGGCAGGATCTAATACTACCTTAGCCAAAGAGTCAGGGGACAGTTTTCAGCTGCTGGGTGTTCTGGCTTCCTTCTGTTACTGTGATAAAACTCTGACAAAGGTGACTTGGGGGAGGAAAGGGATTCTGTCAGCATACAGGTTTCAGTCTGTTCCCGAGGGACGTCAGGGCAGGAACTCAAGCAGAGAATGGTGGAGTGTTCATGGTGGAGTGCTCATGGTGGAGTGCTCATGGTGGAGTGCTCATGGTGGAGTGCTCATGGTGGAGTGCTCATGGTGGAGGGCTCATGGTGGAATGCTGCTTGCTGGTTTGCTCTTGAGCTTGCTAAGCTAGTTTGGTTTTTTTTTTTTTTTTTGCAAGGCTTAGGATCACCTGCCCAGGGAATGGTGCCACCCATGATGGATGGGCCTTTCTACATTAATAATCAAACAGTACCCACCCACCCACCCACCCACCCACCAAGACATACCACTAACTAACTGGGGAAAACCCTCAATTGTGACTCTCTTCTCAGGTGGCTTTAAGCTGTGTCAAGTTAACAGTTAAATTAATTGGGATACTGAACATATCTAGCCTTTCCAGGGATCCCCTGGTCCCAAGTCTGCGATTTTACCAAGGATTGGAGTTCCAGCAGAATTTTCTTCTGTCCTTTGTCTTGATGGAATAGTGTCAATATTGTTAACAGTTGTCTTTTTGGGTTTTCAGAGTATGGCTTATGCGTCAGGTGTGATGGCATCATGCCATCACCTTTAATGCCAGCACCCAGGAGGCAGAGACAGGTAGATCTTTGTGAGTTCAAGGCCAGGGTGGTCTACATAACAAGTTCCAGGCCAGCCAGGGTTACATAGAGAGACCCTGTTTCAGAATCAAAAACAAAAGGCTTACCTATGAAAGAGACACGGGCGCTAACCTATGAGAACTGTAACCATGGAAAGCTAGGCAGGAGTCACCAGGATCATTTGAGATGCATGGAAGCTAACGCACAGGGCCATCTGCTGACAGTGGCACCATGTGGCAGTGAGAAGTCACAGCAGTAGGCTAAACCTCTAGCACCACTTTCTGGAATTAGGAAGCCAATGACATCGCCCCTTTCTGGTTCATGTGCCTTAGGGGTCCTGGGTGGCTTTTGCAGATGTGACTGATGCTGATGATGCAGCTGATCCAAGACATTAAAACAGCTGAGGTACCTGGACTAGGACCTGTGTATCTGTCTTAGACCTGCTTCCTAATGCATTTCCCTTTGCTCACCTTGAGAAGATTAATTTGTATGAGACTAACATGGTAGGGAGTAAGAGGTATTAGCATTGAGAAGGCCTTTGGGGGAATACCTCCTTGGTCCTGAGTTAGACTTTCTCTGAACAAACCACACCTTTCTGGTTATAGAAATTAATGTGCCTTCAGTTCGGATATTGGTCCCCCAAAGGCCCATGTCTTAAGGACCCCCAGACCATGGGCTATTGGGAGGCAATGAAACAAGATGGTATCTGTGAGAAATCCTGAGGGGATCTGAGAACCCTGGCCCTTTATTGTTTCTTTTTGCTCTTTCTGCTTCCACCATGATGTACTGCCTCGAAACAGGCCTAAAGGCCATGGGTCATGTGACCACAGGTCAAAAACTTCATTCTTTTTTGTAGGTTGACATACCTGATACTTGTCACGGTGACAAGTGACACGGTGGAAAGGGAACACATCCCTCACACATTACAAATTTGTAGAAGGCAGGGACAGCGCTGTTTACCACTGTGCCTCTGTTGCTTTTTTTTTAAAGATTTTTTTTTAATGATTTTTTTTTTTTAGATTTATTTATTTATTATGTATACAGCATGTATGACTGCAGGCCAGAAGAGGGCACCAGTTCTCATTACAGATGGTTGTGAGCCACCATGTGGTTGCTGGGAATTGAACTCAGGACCTCATCTCTCCAGCCCCCCTCTGTTGCTTTGGATGGTGAAACAAAGGGTGATTTTTTTGGAAAAAAAAAAAAAAACAGCAAAAAACAAATAACAAAAAAAGGGTTATTTTTATAGCAAATCTCCAACCCTAAATTCAGGGTTGTCCAAGAAGAAGGGGAGACACCCTTTGGTGTCTGATGCTGCAACATTTTGAGCTAGTATTCACATGGTGGAAACTGGGGTCCCGGGGGAGGTTTAGTTTTGTGGGGGGGGGGGGGAACAAGCTGATGACTGAAGCTAAGACATGGCTTGTTCTAGAGTTACCAAGTGGAAGGTAGCCTCACAGTTCTGAAATGCAATCATTTGGCCTAACATAAAACTCTCAGTTATGACACAAAGGAAGAATATATCCAGATATCACAAAATCTATTTTATTTTTATCACAGCTAACATCTCAGCAAACAGTTCATGACAGCTCTGGAGGAGAGGCCTGGCTTGATGCTCAGGCCTTCACCATGGTGGACATACTCCTTCCAAAGGGCAGTGAAGGAAGCTGGACTGTTAAAGTACATGGTTAACACTGTCACAGAGGACTGGGGGTGGTGTATGACAGAGCTGAGACCCATCTGCATGTTAGGCACACACTGCTGCGGAGTTAAGTACCTCCTTCCCAGGGGACTTACTTGCAGAAGATGAAAACAGGCAATTCTCTGTGGAGATGGAGAGCACATGTGGGACTCTTTTACAAAAAGGAATTCCGAGTGTGACGCCCTTGACCTATTAGACCAATTTCATGAAGTATTCTACCTTTTACTTTAAAGCACCCCCCTCAAAAAAGTTAGAGGGTGATGGCATACACTTGTAATCCCAGCACTCAGGAGGCTGAGGCAGGGGGATCACAAGTCTGAGGCCATCTTGTGCTGCATGGTAAGCCCTAGGTTTGTTTGTTATGAAGTAGCTAAGCTACTTCTCTGACCCAATGTGAAGTTGTGGAGCATTCCTGGGGTGAAGCTGAATCAGCCAGAGCTTTTATGATGTCATTGGATACTGTCTGGGGAGTAGGGGATGTGGACAGGGGAGTAGAGCTCCGATTCCTGCCCATTTATTTGCTACCTACCCCCATGGAGTCTTGTCCCTGAACCACAAAAGAAGTTCCCAGTTAGGCATCAGGAACCCTGAGCAATGTATTCCAGGGTATTTCTGATGGTCTTTCTCATTGCTGGTTGAGGAGTGAGCAGCGGGAATGAGGGGTAAGGGCAGGGCCTTCTGTGTACTCAAGAGTGGGCGGTTAAACACAGTAAGGAGTGAGAGGCTCTATCGCCGGTCAGCAATCAGACTGAAATTTCTAGAAACCGGAACAAACTCAAAAGAGAAAGGCGAGCTCCCGACAGACTGGTGCAAGCCACAGGGGGCCCCGAAACCCTGTTTGAGGGGACAGTACAGGACGGGAATGTAGCCTCACATCTGTCTTCCTCCTTCCTCCCCGTTAAAGGCTGGTAGCTGAAGTCACTCAAGCAGAGTTGTCTCTGGTCAGCAGTGATGTGAGTTACACTCTTCTGCCTTTATATCAGCAAACTGGCTTTCCTCGTCTCTGCTCAGCTCTCTCTGCCTAGAGGCCCGCTTCCTCCGGTTTCTTTTGCAGGGCTGGTAGTTCAGGTACAGTGCTATGGTGACCACAGCCATGCCAAGGGTGAAGATGATGATGATGAAGATGGTGGCGGGGGCGATCCCTTCATGCAGTCCTGTGTAGGCACAGAAGACAGACCTGGGAAGGAGGGCTGAGGACAAGACAATCATTCCACCCCAAGACACCAAGCCACTTCTCAGACACATCTCCAGCCCAGGAGCACTTTGCTTCCCTCTACACTTGTGAGAACCCCAAATCTGGGGGGAGGTGGCAGGGGGCGGAGTGGGGGGCTGGAGGAGGGAGGGCTTTCTACCCCAAGCCTAGCAGCTAGTGCGGCAGGTACCTTGGACGACGACAGCAATATCTTTGCTGACAGAGCCGAGCTGGTTAGTGGCCGTGCAGCAGTAGGTTCCAGTGCGGTTCTGGGTGGCCTTCTGAGGTACATCAAGGTCAATGATCATCCCATTCCAGATACACACCAAAGCTGGGGCGGGGTTTCCCTCTGGGATGCAGGCAAGCATTTGATCCATCCCTTCTACCCATATCTGGTTGCCGGGGCATCCGGATTCCTCTAACCGAGGCTTGTCTGCAAAAGAGCCCCAAAAGGAGCCTAGCTCTACATCCTGCTCCTTTCTCACTTCCGTTCATAGCTCCCTTCCCCTCCTTAGCTCAAATGTTGCTCTCTGCTTAGACTAAAACTCACTCTCCTCCCTTCCCTGTGCAAAGACAATGAGATGCAGCCTAGGACTTTTTTTTTTTTTTTTGGTTGGTTGGTTTTTTGAGACAGGGTTTCTCTGTGTAACAGCCCTAGCTGTCCTGGGATCTTGTTCTGTAGACCAGGCTGGCCTCGAACTCACTGAGACCCACCTGTCTCTGCCTCCTGAGTGCTGAGATTAAAGGCGTGTGCCACCACCACCTGGCCAGCCTAGGACATTTTTATGGACCCAGGCTAAGAAGTAACACAGTTCCATTGGTGGGGCCCAGGGCTTCTCAATGGGCAAGGAGTGAACTCAGAAATAAGGATTTCCTCATTTTCCAAAACACAAATTGTGATATGGAGTTTTTGGAGGCTTCTCTCCTTAGCATGGGCCTCAGCTGTCTCCTTTATTCTGTCTCCCAGGCACTGGCTCTCAGCTAATTGTATCTGACACAGCACCGCATTCCCATATTGTTCCCACTCACTTTCCCGAGGGCAAAGATGAGCTTGGGCAAGTCCATTTTATTTTCTTCTCTGGGTTTTTCCAATTAGAAAAGTGCGGGCTCTCTCCTAATGAAGCCACTAGCCAAGCAGGAAAACCAAGTGCCCTCGCCTTGTCAAGGACCCTCAGGCCTCTACTCACATAAGACATGAAGCTGGATTTCAGTGGTTTTGAGCAACCGCTGGCCCTGCACCTCCAGAGTCGCCTCACAGGAGAGATTCCGGCCATCATCTTCCTCCCTGGCAGTAAACTGAAGCCAGGCAGGCTCCCCGGGAGCAGGGAGGTTTGAGGCCCCCCGAAGCCGAAGAGTAGGGCTAGGTGATGTTAACGCATGGCCCGAGCAGGTCACATTAACGTCCGTCCCTGCCAGAGGGTAAGCATCTTCTACCTCCAGGATTGGTGGAGGGAAACCTTCAAAGAAGGAAAAAGAACAGTGGACGTGTTCTCAAAACTGGTGGCTGCCCCTGTCCTCCTGAGGCTGCAGGTCTCCCTTGGGTAGACAGTGACAGAAGAGGGACTTTGGATAGCGTTAAAGCTTCTGTAAAGGCTGAAGAGAGGGAGCACCAAGATGGCTTGAGGACCGAGAGCTTCCCTCCCAACGATAAAGCATGCCCACGTTTGGCTGTCTCTCCTGCGAGGACAGTAAGATGTCTCCTCATCGTACAGCTTTCTTACTCATCTCAAATGCTTATTCTAGAAAGAAGTTCAAGCATCTGCAACTGCCCAATGAGCAGGATAGGTCAGGAAACTGAGGACAGAGGCCACACAGAGCCACTGTCACAATGCAGGTCCTAACCCACCTCTGTCAGAGAAAGATGAAAGCTAACAGCACATCACTGGGCAAAACCCTCCTTAACAGAGGCCCATACAGGGAGAGAGATGGCCACGTACTGTAGACATGCACTGGTGTCCTGACTTTCTGCTCCATGGGACCCAGAGACACAAGGCACGCCAGCTCCTGGTCACCGGTCTCCATGGCCCGAACGGTGGCGCTGGCCCACGCTGCATCTCCCTTCCAGGAGGAGGAGGGGCTCAGTTCCTGGCCTTCAAAGAACATTCTGAAGACAGCTTCCTGGGCGGGAAACACCCTGGCCACCTCACAGTTCATGGTCTCTGCCACCCCAACCTCCAGGAGTGAAGACACCCCGATCTGGGGACTCTGAGAGAATTCTGCCAAGTAATAGGGAAAAAGAAAGAAAGAAGGAAAATTGTAAGTCATGTGTCACATACGACACCATGGAATTAGAGGTGGGGCTCAGTCACTCTGACCTCCTAAACCTGTGGGAACAGGGTCCCCAAAGGCCAAAACAGGCCCTGGGTTCTCTTCATGCCTGGACTCTGACTCACCAAAGATCCGGAGTTCCTTGGTGGCTGAGCTGCCATGAAACAACCCCCCACCTTGCGGGCTCAGATCCAGTTCTGCACGGCAGGAGAAATTACTCCTGTCACTCTCCCGTCGGGCTCTGACACTGACAGTGACCTCAGCTCTTTGGGAGAGCACAGATAAACTCATGAAATCCTTTCTGTGTAGTTCTTGGTCATCCTGGAGAAGGGTAAGGGTGAGGTTCTGCAGGGGTACCACACTAGGCACATGACACTTCACTGTGAAAGCTTCATCCATGGCCACCCACTCGGGCTGCAAGTCCAGGATCACCTGCTCTGGTGGCTCTTTAAGACAAAAAGACAAGCCTTGGTTAGGGACCACTCACCTCTAGAGAGAAATGACATTGCAGAAGGTGACCGCCACCCTTAAAGCTCCATGCAATAAGTTAGCCTTCCAGCTCTCTGTCCACTGAAGGTGGCCACGGCCGAGAATTGTGACAGCTAAGAGGAAGTCCTTTGCTTTGATTTTTCCTGCCATTCTGGAACATTTTCTCTCTTATCATTGACGTTTCAGAGGCATGAGAAGCTTGGGGAGGGGGTGTGCTTTTCCACTCATTCTTTGCAAGGCAAGATAGCCCCCTGTAGGACCCTGGTTACCAGTCCCAACACCTCAGGGCCTCCTGCTCTGCAGGGCAGCTCAGGAACCACTGGCACCACAGGCTTCTTAACTACCCTAGCTTTTAACCGCACGTCTTTAATCTCAGCACTTGGGAGGCAGAGGCAGGTGGACCTCTGTGAGTTCGAGGCCAGCCTGGTCTACAGAGTGAGTTCCAAGACAGGCTCCAAAGCTACACAGAGAAACCCTGTCTCAAAAAACCAAAAAATGAAACAAAAACAAACAAACAAACAAAAAACAACTGTCCTTCCTGCAATCCCTGGTTAGCCTAAGAGTTGGCAACAAATAAGCCAGCACTAATTCACACTTGTCTGGCCACTCAGAAACTGGCATTCTTAGTGTCTGCTCCCTGTACATTCTGTGTATTCTCAAGTGTGCCCCACGGCTAACAGTGGAAACTCAGAAGACAGCCTCTACAGATGGAGGGAATCCTGACAGTGTGACTGAATCTTTACTTGGGGGTTAGGGATTGTGGGATGGGGGAGGGGGTGTAATTCTCCCCCCTAAGTAAAACCCTAATTCTTCCCTAACTAAGATGCAGTCCTGTTCCCCGACTCCTCTCTTCTTCCGGGCCCTCCGTCCTACTCACGGTAGATGGTGACGTGGAGCGTTGTGTCCTTCTGGACTCCTGCACAGGAGAAGAAGCACTGCAGGACGGAGTTCTCC
>CABHPQ010171791.1:11853-23955 GCA_902168405.1 Peromyscus aztecus | reverse complement strand
ACTGAAGCAACTTCCTGTATTTATGTGGGAAATGCTGAAGCATCTTCTTGTATTTATGTGGGAAATACTGAAGCGACTTCCTGTATTTATGTGGGAAATACTGAAGCGACTTCCTGTATTTATGTGGGAAATGCTGAAGTGACTTCTGGTATTTATGTGGGAGATGCATCTTGTTTGAAGTAGCAGGGCTCCGATACCAGTTTGATGTTACTGGAGAGAGGGAAATACTTGATGAAAAATGATAGCTCATGAGGAAGCAGATGACATTGACCTGGAGTTCACCTAGGATTTTGCAGTTCTGAATGTTTTTTTGGTGATGGCTGGACAGGTTGATTCATACTTGTCACTCCAGCAGTGGGCTGAGGCAGGAGGATCGTATTGAGTTTGAGGCCAGCGTGGGCAACATAGTATGACCCTATCTAAAAAAATCCAATGAAAATGAAGTAAAGTCAAAACACCCCCAAAGAGCATCAACAAACAGCAGAGGAAAGTGAGGCATAAGAAATAAAACTGAGGGCTGGCGGCCGAGAGGACTTGGTGGATAAAGGTGCTTGCTGCTAAGCCTGAAGGCCTCGGTTCCTTGGGACACCGAGGTGGAAGGGAGAAAACAGACCCCTGCTAATTGACTTCTTATCCCCTGGACACCTACATATATAATCCATAAGTTAAAGAGGAAAGAAAAGGAAAAGAAAAAGTTAAAAGAAGAAGAAGAAGAGTTGATGGCTAGTGAGTATGGTACCCGCCTCCAAACCTGAAATTCAGTCCCTGGAGCCCACTTGGTGGAAGGAGAGACTCCTGCAAGTGGTCTGGTGACCTCCACATGCACACTTTGCCCTTCCTCAAGAATAAATAAATGTAAAAACAACAACAAAAGCCCCCCCCAACTTTCTTTAAATAAATGAATTGAAAGCTGGGCATGACGTGCAAGCCTGTAATCCCAGTACTTACTCGGTACCGCGAGGGTGGAGCATCACCGTGAGTTCCAGACGAGTTGGGCTACATAGTGAATTCTAGACCAGCCAAGGCTGCATCGTGAGGCCTCGTCTCAAAAACAAAACAAAAAAAAAAAGAGTACGGGTTGCTGGTTTAGTCAGTGGGACAGTATATGTTCAGCAGGCTCCAGCCTGTGTTCAGTCCACAGCACCAGAGCTGAAAAAGAAAAAAGAAAAAAAGGAAAAGAAGAGAAAAGTGACCGAGCCACACGTGGAGGAGCCACACGTGGAGCTGGCGACCAGGGCTTGTTTGGTGTCAGAGCGTGTGTGGCCCACGCAGTTGATGTCTCAAGGCTGTGTGGTACTCAATAAGAATGTGGTACAAACACAGGTCCTGGGTCATGGAAGCTAAGAAGGTGGTGTGAGTGTTAGGGTTTACCCTCCAGGAATCCTAATCCTCCAAAGATTTAAGCGCGTTTGAGCATCACGTTTTTATTTCTTTTTAATATGAATGGGTGTTTTGCCTGTGCATATGTCTGTGGACCACATGCTATGCCCCTTGGAGGGCAGAAGAGGGTGTTGGATCCCCTGAAACTAGAGTTACAGGTGATCGTAGGTGCCATGTGGGTGCTGGGAATTGAACCCAGGTCCTCTGCAAGATCTCCATTGTGCTTAACCACTGAGCCACCTCTCCAGCCCCGAGCGTTACATTTTGAAAACTCAGATTGCGTGGCTCAACAGTTATTCTGGAGCACACAGCTTTTTGGTTTCTTGCATTGCAGTTAAGGCTCAAACTTGACTTTGACAATGTGGCAGCTAGTTCCCTCCATTGGGCTACGGGGAGAGGTCAGTGACCCATCACTCCCAGCTTCTGTGGCCTCTGGGCTCTGACTTTGGGACATAACAGGGTCCTGGACAATTTGAGAAACACTAATTCCCGGTGGGTGGTGGGTGCGTCTGTTACAGCACAGCCCCATCAAGGACTCTTTGGTCTTTGGGGAATAGTCTCCAATCTAACTCTTTGGAAGTTGTTTTTTTCTTTTCTTAGAAAGGGAAAGAGATAAGAGTTAATATCTGAGGAAAATTGACTGTGCTTCGGTGTTCCCTTGAGGTTTATGACTGTAGGAGGTGCAACACACTTTTAAAACGAAACTCAAGGTTCAGAGCTCTTGGCTGGCTTGCCTTTGCGGTTGGAACTAGGTTGGAACTCAGCTAATCATGGGAAAGAACCCAGGGACCCCAGGACCTCTTGGATTGTTTTAGTTCCTATAAGCCACTATGGGATCAAATGATCTCTTGTAAATACCCATTTCTTAGGGGGTCTGGAAGGCCCTGTGTGCCCTACCTGGTCTTGGACAGGGCTGTGGAGTGACCTGGAGGCCAAGGTCCTGGGGCCCCTGCTGCACTTGGCTTGCAGGATTGATCGCACTGGTTTGAATTTACTTTGTAGATTGGGAGTTTAGGGGGCAGAACTGGGTCACCTCTCAGCTCCGTGCCCCCAGCTTCTAGCACACAGCCTGACATTGGTTAGTGCTGTATACATGCTTACGTAAGAATCAGATCCCCCCCCCCCCCCCCCCCCCCCCCCCCCCCGTTAATTTTTTTTTTTAGTCTCTGATTTTCTTCCCATTGGTCCTTGATGTGGGGAGAAACCCAGGCCTCTGTGCTCCCAGGCCCGGCGTTTTCAGCCTTTGAGGGAGAGCAGGCCAGAGCGTAGGCCTTTCCCTTGCCTTGCTGTGGCCTTGCAGCATGGCTTAACTTGAGCCCTTGAATGCAAATACCATCCCTTCCCCCATCCCTTTTGATAAGTGACATTTTGTTAAATCAGTTATTCAAGGCCTTATCTATATTTCTGTCTGTGCTGGCTTGGTCAAAATAGGAAAGAGGGAATATTAGATTTCTTTACCCGCCCCCTCCTTCCCCTTTGAGCAACCCCCGCCTAAGCTTTCTGATAGGGGAGGGGCGCAGTGTCCTTGAAGCAGCAAACCTTCCTGCAGAAAAATGTGGAGGGCTTGGACTTGCAACGAAGGGTGCTTTTTAGCAGCTGTGATTTTTCCATTTTTCTCCCCCCCCCTTCCTCTCTGTTTTGATTAGTGGAACTCATTGTGCTGTGGGGTGGGGATTGTGTGGAGGGAGGAGGGGTGCCCAGGGGGCAGCATTTCCGGGGAGAGCTCAGAGTTGGGGAGGGGCGAGGGAGGGAAAGGTTTTATTGAAAATATACGTCTACTTCGGCGATGATAAAGCAGCAGGCATGTGGAAATGCAACAGGGAAATCATTATTGCGGTAACGTAGGCCGGGCTTCGCTTTCTCATTAGCAGAGCCCAGCCCACGTGGAGGAGGGGGCGGCCGAGCTGCCGTGAGAGTTGGGGTATTCAGTAACAGCAGAAACTCAGGGGGATTCTCTCCACCTTCCCTCCGAACCCCTCCAGCCGCCTTCGCCTTTTCTTTTTCCGATGGCTTTGAAACCTTTTGGAAGCTGCTGGGTTGGGGTTTCGTTGCTCCCTTCCTCATCCCTGCCACCCCAAAATGCAGTGGGGATCGCGTAAATTTGAAATGAAAGAGAATTAAAATAAATTTTCTCTTGGGAACAGAGGAGCATTTTGGCAGCACTTTGTGAGTAAGAGGTTGGATTTTTATTCCTTGCGTTCATTCCAGAGAACAGGAGGACAGCCCGTACAGGGGTTCAGGAATTTGCATATTCCCTGGGATGTCAGAATCAGGGGGTTCAGGTCACTTTAATACTGGGGTGCTCACCGTGTGCTGGGCCTTGTGCAGATAGCTCAGTCATTTTTACCCTCACTATTACAAGAGGCTGATGAGATGCTCATTTTCTTCCCCTTGGGGAAACCGAGGCATAGCCCGCTGCAGCAGCTTGCTTATAGACATGCGCATGCTAAGCGGTGGAGTGGTCGCCTAAGCCCTGGACTGACCCCCGAGACTGGATCCTGGGGGGTCACTTGTTCTGAGCTGACTCATCAGATTCTAAGAACTGAGAAGAATCTCTGGAAACACCTTGAGGCCGTCCGTCTGTGGAGAGCTACAGACAGAGTGAGTGCGCCCATGCCTACGAAGTCATTCACTTTAGGGATCCCAGTGAGGGTCTCAGCTCCTGGCTAGAGAGAAGCTAATCAGGGCTCTCTCCCATCTCCTACTTGTTCATCCAATGTTTGTGGAATTGTTACCAAGCACCAGCATTGTACCAATGGCCGGAACCATCCGCATGAATCTGAGAGACTCACGGTCTAGGGGAGGACTGTGGTGGGTACAGAAACACACTGCTGGTTGCACCTGCCTGGAAATGGAGTAGTGAGGAGAAACTGTCTAGAGCAGACATGGACAAACCATCTCAGAGGCGGTCCATGGATGGGGTTGTGTGGAGTCAGCAGGGGCTTGCTGTATGGACAGTGAGTAGGCTGGGCAGGTTACATGGTGACTGGGAGTCTGCATAGACCTGGCCTTGGGGAATAACCCTGCGAGACTTCCAGATTTATCTGCTCATCTTAGTCCTTTCAAACCACTCTAGCAAAAATACCCCACGCCCACTGGCTCAAACACTTAACTTCTCTCAGTTCGAGGGTAGAGAGGCCAAGATCAATGTGTAGGCAGTCATTTATACCCTTATAAATATATATAAAAATCTGTATCTAATAACAGCCTGTGGATGTCTGTCTTCTCTCTGGGTTCATTCATGGTGGGATGGAGGCTAGATGACCTTTTTGAAGTTCTTTTGTAACAAGAATCATGTGCATGAGATTTTATTCTAATGACCTGATCACCATCCCCCATCAGAAGGCCCTACCTCCTGATGCCTTCACATTGGGGCTAAAATGTCAACCTATGAATTTGGGGACAAACCATGCATTCCGTCCTTATTTTCCTTCACCTGCATCTTAATGCTCCAGGTCTGTACTGTCTGATACAGCAGCTCTGCCTGGCTATTTACATTTTAATTCATTAAAAGTTGAATAAAGTTAAAAATCCAGTTCTCCGGGTCCACTAGCCACAGGTCAAGTGCTATGGAGCTGGTGGCTGTGCTCTCAGACAGCAGGGGGACAGAACATATTCATATTTGCACAGAACTTTTGGCCCTGGGCTGCGGTGGGACTCAGCAGCTTCCATTTCCTGGAGGGCTTCCCTCGGCGTACCTGTTTCACTCTCTCTTTCCAGACTCTTTCCCTGAAGGCTGGGTGTGCTTCCTCTGTCCATCTAGACCACAGTGATCACTTCATGGGTCTCTCTCCCCTATGGGACTCTCAGCTTCGTAAGAACACAGGCTATGTCTTATCATTGTGCCCCAGAACTCAACTTGGGTCCTGGTACAAATGAAGTCTCAATGCCAAGAGACAAGGGAGCTGGAGAAATGGAGGTTAAGAGCATGTACTGCTCTTGCACAGGACCTGAGTTTGGTTTCTGGCACCCACGTTGGATGGCTTACCAGCTGCCTGTAACCCCAGCTCCACCAGAGGATGCGACACTCTCTTCCAGCCTCTGGGCACCTACAATCAGGTGTACACACACAACTAAAATAAAGTAAATCCTTTTTTAAAAGGTGGAGATTAGCCGGGCAACGGTGGTGCATACCTTTAATCCTAGCACTCAGAAGGCAGAGGCAGGTGGATCTCTGTGAGTTTGAGGCCAGCCTGGTCTACAGAGTGAGATCCAGGACAGGCACCAAAACTACACAGAGAAACCCTGTCTCGAAAAACAAAAACAAACAAACAAACAAACAAACAGACAAACAAAGGTAGAGATTGGGCAGGGAAGACCTGGAGTTCTGTTAGGACATTGCTCTTAGCCCTGTAGACCATATGGGAGTTAGCAAAGGAGTTCGGAGGGTGTGAGGAGCCAAGTCAGACTCATGTGTTTAGAAAATGCTCTCTTGAGAGGTCTGTCGTGATGAGCACGTGAGATAATCGATGTACAAAGAGGGGAGGTTTCTTTTCACTCACATTTTGTGTGTTTTTGCTGCTGGGGATTGAACCCAGGGCCTTCTCCATGGCAGTTGAGTGTCCCACCCATAAGCTGTATCCCCAGTCTGGCTCATATTTCGTGGGTTCAAGTTCATGATTGACTGACCCTGCCACCCGCTTCGTGGCTGGAGGCAAAAGAGACTGCTGCTCCCCCTCTGCACACTCCCAGAGACCAGAGATCTCCCACCAGGCCCCGCCTCTTCAGACACCCCTCCATCAGTGCCACTCTGGGGAACATGCCTTAAACACGAGAGGCTTTGGAGGCGGGGAATGACAGCCCGGACTGGAACTCCAGCAGGAGCTGAGCCTGCAGGCCACAGACGGGCAAGAGCTCAGGGCCTTGGCCACAGTAGGGGAGGAGGCACGGGAAGGTGGCCTGGCCTCTGCCACTCTTCTCCATGGTGGCTTCTGAGAGATGCTGCTGATGGGGTGCTGCTTTCCCCCTGTGTCCCTCACTCCCGTACCCCACCCCCATCCCCGCTGAGGCCCCAGTCTCTCTCTCTCTTGCTCTATGGGAGGCCTCTGTCCCTACGGGTCCTTCTGTGCTCAGTTCATTCCTGCTTCCCCTCTGGGTGTGCCTCGAGCCCCGACATCACAGACTGAAACCCCACGATGGAGTGTGGGTAGCGGGGAAGAAAGCAGTGTTGGGCATTCAGCCATCCCCTCTTCAGCCTCACAGGGTCCTTCCAGAGGACACTTTCAGGGCCTTGAATTTAAAAGCTTGTACACGGTGTTGAAAGCGAGTCTGAAAGTAAGAGACCCATCGAGCAGGCTCTTGGAACCAGTTAAGAGGAACAGGGATGCCAGAACATAGAGGCTGTATTGGCACAAGAGGGCCCTTTACTTCTTCAGAAAGACAAGGCAGCGTGCTTGGCCACATCAGCCTCACTTGTGAGTGTTTGTGGACAGGACTCATTTGGAAATGAGTGAGCCACTTATAAGTCCACCTTGACCTCTGAGCATTTCTGCGAGGATGGCGGCCTTATTCTACCCATTGAACAGATGGGGAAATGGGGACACAAAGGAGTTAAGAGGACTGTTGCAGATCTCGTGACTGGTAGGGCAGAGATTCAAATCCAGAACCCCAGGCTTGGTGGCTGTAAAAGCAATGCTTCCGGCTGGGTGGTGGTGGCGGCGGCGGCGGCGGCGGCGGTGGTGGTGCCGCCGCACGCCTTTAATCCCAGCACTCGGGAGGCAGAGCCAGGCGGATCTCTGTGAGTTCAAGGCCAGCCTGGGCTACCAAGTGAGTTCCAGGAAAGGCGCAAAGCTACACAGAGAAACCCTGTCTCAAAAAACCAAAAAAAAAAAAAAAAAGAAAAAAAAGAAAAAAAAAGCAATGCTTGCCCACTTTATTTCAGGACCTCCCATAGCCTGTAGGTCAGGGCGGATAAATACTGGAATATGGTGGGTAGGGTGCCACACTGGCCCTCAAGAGTATTCTTGGGCAGTTTGGTGCCTCTGAGCCTTATTTTCCTCATCCTCAGACTTCCTGAATGAAATGTTGCTTATTGGTTGGTTTGGAGACAGGGTCTCCTGTAGCCCAGGCTGGTCTAGAACTTGCCCTGTGGGTGAAGATGACCTTGAGCTTCTGGTCTCCCTTCCCCATCTCCCCAGTGCTGGGATTACAGGGGTGCCCCAACACAACCAGTTTATGTGGAGGTGGGGGTCAAGGCTAGGGTCTTGTGAATGTTAGGTGAGTACCCTACCAGCTGAGCCACACCCCCAGCTCCTGAAAGAGTTATTTGGAGAATAAGATGAGATAAAAGATGCAAAAAAAATGCTTTGGGAATTCTAAAGAACTTTCTCCTCTGCATCAAAATTTTCTGCAGTCACAAGGCTCTGAGTGTGGGCTGCGGGCATGGTGTGCCCCAGAAAGTCTTTGACTCTGACCATGCTCTTGAGTCTGTCCTGATTGGGTCCATGTTAATTTGGGGAATCTTTGTCAAGGTTGGAAGTGGTAAGACCTTCATCAGGAACTAAAGGACCTCACGTGACCTGGGGAAAGTCACCTCATCTTTGTCAACGTCTGTTTTCCCTGACATGGTCACATCCTCTCTGGTGGCTAGTTGACAGGTTAGCTGATGTCTCACTCAACACACATGGAATCAGCATCGTGTAAGCCGGCCAGTGAAAATGGCCTTGATAACTGACATTCTTGGATAAATCTAGACTGACCTCAGGCCCATCCTCCTCTTCTGCCCAGAATATTGTGATTAAGATTTATGATATGATGACGTTTTACTTCTTTTCATGGTGTACGCCCCCCCCCCCCCAACAGGGTTTCTCTGTTGTAGCCCTGGCTGTTCTGAAACTTGTTCTGTGGACCAGGCTGACCTCCTACTCAGAGATCATCAGCCTCTGCCTCCCAGAGTGCTGGGATTAAAGGTGTGTTCTACCATCCTTAATTCTTTATTGATTAGTTTAATTAAGATACAAAAGCTGCCCTGGTGGTGGTGGTGGTGGTGGTGGTGGTGGCGGCGGCGGCGGCGGCGGCGGCGGCGGTGGGGATAACACTCACAAGTGAGGCTGAAAAACAAAAACAACAATAAAAATATTCATGTACTGTATGTTTGATTTGTGTATATGAATGTCTTTGCCTGCATGTATGTGCACCTCATATGCTGCTGGTGTCCGTGGAGGCTGGAAAGGGGAATCTAGATCCCCTGGAACTAGAGTTACAAATGGTTGTGAGCCATCGGACATGGGTCCGGGAAACCCTGTGCTCTCCAGCTCTTTTCGATGGTGTTTTTAGAGGGGACCTTGCCATGTAGTCCAGGCTGCCTTGAATTCTCCAAGATTCAGCTGACTAAACCTCCTGGCATGTGGTTATGCCTGGCATGAACTATTTTTTTTTTTTTTTTTTTTGGTTTTTCGAGACAGGGTTTCTCTGTGTAGCTTTGCGCCTTTCCTGGAACTCACTTGGTAGCCCAGGCTGGCCTCGAACTCACAGACATCCGCCTGCCTCTGCCTCCCGAGTGCTGGGATTAAAGGCGTGAGCCACCACCGCCCGGCTATGAACTATTAACTTTCTCTTTTACGTTTATTTATTTTGTGTGTATGCATGTGGGGGGAGGTGTGCCTTGATGAATGTCTGGAAGCCAAAGCCACTCCATTCTCTTCTTCTACCACATGGGTCCTGGGGATCAAACCCAGGTAGTCAGTCTTGGCTGTTAAGTGTGTTTACCTGCTGAGCCATCTTGCCAGCCCTCTTAAAGGATTTTTTAAAATGTATATGATGTATTTAGTGTATGTAATGTTTTCACTCCATTACCTTGCTAGCCTCCTTGTATTCCTTCTGAACCTCTTTTGCTTCCCATCATGTCTCCTCCCTATTTTCACGTGTGTGTGTGTGTGTGTGTGTGTGTGTGTGTGTGTGTGTGTGTATGCCTCTATTTTTCTTTTTTGAGATTAAGCTTCCTTGGGCACTAACTAGGTGTACACATAACATTCATGCTGGCAAAACACTCAGGTAAAAAAAAAAAAAATCTGGACCTAAAATGTGAGATATTGCTGGGATTATTAACACAAGCATGTTAATCCATAGATGCCTCATTTAAAAATTATACAAATTTAGGGTTTTTCATTTGCATGTGGTGGTAGGTATATAAATCAAAAGTAAATAGGTGGAGATTAAATATATATATATATATATATATATATATATATAATTATAGTCTCTTGTTTTTAAGGCCAAAGAAGATGATTCAAAGCTTCATTCAGTAATTGTTTTGTTTTCTGCTGAAGTTATGTAATGGTAAGTGGTAAGGGAAAGTAGTTCATAACTCTTTTTTGATAGTAGGTGTCTATACTCATGTTGATTGTAGAGTTTGGAAAATACTGATGGAGATCCGGCAGCAAAACAACCTGACTTTAATTCTTATGGGTTAACATTTTTCTAAATTTTCTTTCAGCATTTCTAGGCAGATAATGCAGTCTGATGCTTAAGATTTTAAAATCTGGGGCTGTAGCTCAGTTGCAGCATGCAGGAAGCCCTGAGTTCCTGGTGTGGAAGTTCAAGGTCATCCTCAGCTACACATCAAGCTTCAGGCCAGCCTGCACGAAACACTGCATTTAAAAAAATAAATAAAAAGAAAGAAAGAGAGAGAGAGAGAAGGAGAGGGAAAGAGAGAGAGAGGAGGAGAGAGAGAGAACAAATCTCTTTAAAATCTGGAGGCCAACCATATGGCCGATTTGTATGAATATGTATGTTTTTGGCAGTGCCCTGGTATCAGTCATGGAGAGCAAACACTCACTGAGCTACAGCCAAAGCTTGATTCCAGGTTCCTTCAGCCACTGGAAATAACAGTGACCTTTAGGGAGATGGATGGAGGAGATGCCTGTTAAACACCTGGCATTATGCACGGCTGCCTGACGACCTGAGTTCAGCAAATAAATGAATCCAGACAGACCTGGGCTATGCAGAATGTGGTTTGCTCTCGTGCTCAGTACTTGTCTTTGAATTTTTTCTTAAATATTTAATATCTTCTCAGGTATACTTACTATGTACTGGGTACAGTTTAGTCTTTTAGCTTACTTAGTCTCTGATTACTAAAATATAACTTATTTATTGTTTCTAACTACTGTAAAAGCTTTGATGAATATAAACATGCATAAATCTTTGAACACATCTCTGATTTTTTTTTAAAGATAAGTTGCTAGAGAGAACTAAAGAGAGTGGACATTTCTAAGTTTTTTGTTTGTTTGTTTGTTTGTTTTTGAGACAGGGTGTCATGTAGCCCACGCTGGCTTCAAACTTACTGTATAGTTGAGACTGGCTTTGAACTCCTGATCCTTGGACCTCCACCTTTCAAGTGCTAGGATTACTGGAACACATCACCTCTCTCCCAGCCATTTGTTCATATTTCTAGTTGATCTTTGGGGAGTTTTAATTTTCACCTGCACTGTGAGCTTATGAGTACCCTGCTAACTCCCTCAGCCTCAGTGTGATTGTTTATCAAGAAGTGGGAGGGGCTGGGCGGCAGTGGTGCAGCCTTTAATCCCAGCATGCGGATGCAGAGCCAGGTGGATCTCTGTGAGTTCGAGGCCAGCCTGGTCTACAGAGCGAGTTCCAGGACAGGCTCCAAAACTACACAGAGAAACCCTGTCTCAAAAAACAAAACAAAACAAAACAACAACAAAAAGAAGTGAGAATGTCTGGGAGGGAGGGAGGGCCTGGGTGCCTGGGAGGGAGGGAGGGCCTGGGTGCCTGGGAGGGAGGGAGGGTCTGGGTGCCTGGGAGGGAGGGAGGGAGGGAGGGCCTGGGTGCCTGGGAGGGTGGGAGGGCCTGGGTGCCTGGGAGGGAGGGAGGGCCTGGGTGTCTGGGTAGAATGAACTGCCTTCTATCACAGAGTAAATAGCTTTCCTGGGGCTTGGTTGTTTGTTTTTTTTTTTTTTTTCTTGTTTCAGGGAGGGGTTTACATTTCAGCTGCGTGCTGGCCGCTACTCGCTACTGAACAGATCTTTGAAATTTGCTTGCAGGCTGTGTAGATGACTGAGATTGTTATTTTTAAAAGTGATACTTTTTGCAGAGTTAGACCTTCCTCATGAGTTCATAGAATCCTCTTCTTTTGGGATGGAGATTTGAGGGATGTGGCTTCTCTGCTGCTGGTGTGAATGGGGGAGCTTCCTTCCTGGCCAAGGTGCAGCTGTGTGGGGTACCTGGTCAACGTCAACAGACCAACATCATTCTTTAAAAAAGATGTATTTTTGAAATTGTGTGTATAGGTGTGTGCGTGTGGAAGTGTACATGTGAGTGATCACTGACTTATTTTATTTTCATCTTATGTGTATGAGTGTTTTGCTTGCATGTATGTGTGCTACATGTATGTAGTGCTCTTGCAGGCCAGAAGAGGTCATTGGATCTCCAGCCCCCTGGAGCTGGAGTTGCAGGTGATTGTGAGCTGCCATGTGGGTGCTGGGAACCAAACGTGGGTCCTCTGCAAGAGCAGCCAGTGCTGTGAACATGAACCATCTCTTAGCCGCATCTCCAACATCATTCTTGATTCATAAGAGTTAGTGTTATTAATACCTAATAGTCTGGACCAGTTTTTAAAGAATGTCCTTCCTTCCTTCCTTCCTTCCTTCCTTCCTTCCTTCCTTCCTTCCTTCCTTCCTTCCTTCCTTCCTTTCTTTCTTTTTCTTTCTTTCCCTTCCTTCCTTCCTTCCTTCCTTCCTTCCTTCCTTCCTTCCTTCCTTCCTT
>CABHPQ010171791.1:0-11843 GCA_902168405.1 Peromyscus aztecus | reverse complement strand
CTTCCTTCCTTCCTTCCTTCCTTCCTTCCTTCCTTCCTTCCTTCCTTTCTTTTTTACTTTTATAAGAAAATAAAAATTACAGTCACTTCTTGCAGTGTAAGAAATATTATATTTGTTTTATATGAAATGAAGTATTGAAAAACTATTTCCATCAACATGCTGGAGAGCATAGAGATAATGAAAACCGGTCAGCTCTCTGTTAGAGAAGGAGACTCTGGTAATAACAATGACATGGCTCCTCCTGGTGTATTTTTAATAATAGTTATTATGTTGCATAAGTTTGCATAGTTGAATGCTTTGCATGCATTTGGGTTTTTGCGTCTTTTGCTTTAGAATTCATCTTGTGTTCATGCTATAAGTACTTTGATGGCCGGTGAGATGTCACAGTAGGTAAGGTCTTGCTCCCCAAGCCCAGTGACCTGAGTTCAAGCCCCCAGAATCCAGGGAAAGGTGGAAAGAGAGAAAGAACTGACCCCACCAGGTTGTCCTCTGACCACGTGCCCACTCTAGCCCACCTCCTCCCCATTCCTTGCATACGCGCAAAACAGTAGATGTTTTAAACATTTTCTGTGCTGTGTGAGTTCCTAGTATTTGAGTTTCTCCCCACATGTTAAGACATTGCTCTACATAGTAATAATTTAGACAAATCTGTATATTAACTTAAAAAAGATTTATTATTTTTACTCATATATGTGTGTGCCTATGTGAGTTTATGTGTACAATATTATGTGCATGCCTGGTGCTCTCAGGGCTTCCGAATCCCTGGAGTTGGAGTTGCAGGCAGTTGTGAGCTGCCTTATGTGGGTCCCGGAAACTGAACCTGGGTCCTTTGGAAGAATAGTAAGCGGTCCTAACCGCTGAGCCGTCTCTCCAGCCCTACATCCCTACAAATTAACTTTTTGATGTTCATTTCTCTCTCAGATTCATTTTTTTTTTCTGTCTGGAGGGAAGTGTGTGTGTGTGTGTGTGTGTTTCATTTGGTGTCACAAAAAGGTCATTTACTTACTTTTAACGTTGGGAGGCTATTTTTACCGACTGCAGAATTCTAGCCTTATTTACTTTCAACCCTTCACAGATAAGATTCTGTTTCTTCTAACTTTCCCCTTTCTGTTTTAAGAAAGATCTGCCCGTGTTGCTGGGGCTCAGCTCTGCTGTGGTGAACATCACCGATTCTCTTAGGTGTACTCTGTGGAATCTGGAGGAGGTTCCAGGGCTCGTGACATGGTTTGGGGCTAGCTTTAGAACGTTCTCGGGTGGCTCTCTTCAGATGTGCTTTTCCTGTTACTCTTCTCCTTCCCTCCCCGATGCCAGTGCATGGGAGAGGCCGACACCTGTGACGCCGGGGCTCGCTCCCACGTGCTCTGTGTTTCAGAATGAATAGTTCTCTGCTGGACTACCTTCAAGTCATTTCTTCTGTTTCTCCTTTTTACTTGCAAACCCGTCTATTCACTTCTTAATTTTAGTTACTCCAGTTACAGGGATGCTGCTTAAAATTTAAAAAACATTCTGGTTTTTATTTTTTTCTGAACAATTTTGCCCGTTTTTTTAGAGTTCTGTCTGGTCACTCAAATATTGGGACTCCTCTAGCATTTGTTTTTGTAGGTTATATTTCTTCATAGACTTGATTCTACTCCATGACATTGCCTGGTAATTTTGTTTGGATGCTGGACATTTTACACGTAAGATGTGGAGGTTCCGGATGCTGGCTATGGGGGTTCAGCTAAGCCTGGGCTACTTCTGATTTGCTTTTACTTTGGGGAGCGCTTTTTAGGGTTCCTCTTTCTTTGGGGGTTCCTGTCTTGTCCACCTGTCACTGTGAACATACCAGAATCTTGGCTTATCACATCATGTTCCTGTTCGTTGAAAGAGGGCCCTGTGCAGCCAAGGCTGCCCTCAGACTTGCTCTGTAGATGAGATTAGCCTGGAACTCCGGGATCCCCCTGGTTTAGCTCCCAAATGCTGGGGTTACAGGTCTGAGCCACCACTCCGGTCTCCCCAGTGTTCTGATAGCTTCTCTCTGCTTAGGCCCTTTGGGGCCGACTCTGCACACCAAATGCCAGTGAAAGGCGGGAACTTCACAATGGGGGACGCCCTTCCGTGTGGTTTCCTTTTCTTTCCAATCTTGGAGGTCTTTATAGCACTGAACTACAATTAAGATAGTTTTTTAGATTTCTTTATCTTCATTTTACATGTATATGTATTTTGCCTGCATATATGTATGTACATATCTGGCGCTTGAGGAGGTCAGAAGAGGGCGTTGGATCCCCCAGAACTGGAGCTATGGGTGGTTGTGAGCTGCCCTGTGGGTGCTGGGCACTGAATCCGGATCTTCTACAAGAGCAGCTAATGTGTCTAACTGCCACGCTGCCTCTGCAGCCTGAACTCTAGTGTTTAATCCGGTGTCTACCTCTTCTTCGCTTCTCATGTTTGAGAGGTTGGTCTCCCGTTTACCTCTGTGCTTCCTGTCCCCTGCAGTCCTGAGGGAGACAGACCACTGAGATGTGCTCAACATGCCACACTGTCCCTTCCCTCCCCAGGAGCCTGCGCCCTCCTGTCCCTCCACACCTCCAAAAGCTGTTGTCATTCCACAGTTCATCCCTCTTAACGCGTTCTCTGTTAGACGGCTCGTTCTGTACAGGCTTTATCACAATGCCTGGACATGGTCTGAGTTTGTACTCCTTAATATTGATATCATGAGCATTTTCCATGTCTTTAAAACTTCTTCCTTGGGGGGGCTCAGCGGTGAGGTCGCCTGCCACTTTGTCACCAACCTGACAACTGGAGTTTGACCCCTGGGATCCTCATAGTGGAAGGAGAGAACTGATTCTCACACATGCATTTCGGCATGTGTACACACACACACACACACACACACACACACACAATAAATAAATGTTAAAAATAATTCTTCATTATAGGCTGGAGAGATGGCTCAGTAGGTAAGAGCACTCGCTGTGCAAGCATGTGGATCTGGGTTCAAATCCCCGGGATCCACGCACAAAGCTGAGCATGACTACATGACTTGTAATCCCAGTGTTGGGAAGTGGGGACAGGTGGATCATGGGAGCTCCCTAGGCAGCCAGGCTAGCTGAAACAGTGAGCCCGGGGTTCTGTGAGAGACCCTGCCTTAAAGACGTGAGATGGAGAGTGACAGTGGTAGACTCCTGAAGTCTTCCTCTGGCTTCTGCATCGTGCACACTGCACACCCCCCCCTCCACACACACACTAAAATATTTGAAAACAGTCATTTCGTACTTCACATGTTGTATAATCTGGATTTTAATTCTCTCTCTCTCTCTCTCTCTCTCTCTCTCTCTCTCTCTCTCTCTCTCTCTCTTTCTCTCTCTCTTTCTGAGACAGGGTTTCTCTGTGTAGTTTTGGTGCCTGTCCTGGTCTCACTCTGTAGACCCGCCTGGCTCTGCCTCCTGAGTGCTGGGATTAAAAGGCGTGCGCTGCTGCCACCACCGCCCGGCTTTACTTCTCCTAAGAGTGCTAGGGTCTCCTGGTCTTTTTAAAGGGGGGTTATCTGAAGTAGGAGGGGTAAGTTACCTGCCCGTGGTCACAGATGTGTGTCAGAACTGAGCTGTGTGTTTTGGGTTGGAGCTGCACTCTCTCTTCAGACAGGATTTCGTGTGTCCCCAACTGGCCTTGTGATCTCCCTGCCAAGGTGTGTGCTGCCACATCTGGTTATGTGGTGCTGTGTGTTTGTGTGTGTGTGTGTGTGTGTGTGTGTGTAACCCAGGGTTTTACACATGCACCACCAACTGAGCTACACTCCCTGTGCCCCTCCGCCTTCCCTTGTTTGGGCACTATTCTCTCTCTCCCCGTGCAGAGCAGTTGCCAGGGGATGGATACGAAGGTGGAGACAACTTGGGAAAGGAGATTCTAGAAGGTTCCAATACAGGAGTTGTTGTTGGCATTCACCCTGACCACACTCGGCTGCCCGGTCGCTTGCTGTGTGTCTGTTGTGGGGTTCTGGCGTGGATTTAATCTCGGGGAGTTTCTGCTTCCTCCCCTGGGTTTGGCTGGCACGTGCTTGCGGGGCTCCGGCCCTTCGCAGCGCGGAGGGAGAGGAACTGCTGCTCTTCCCCGGTGTGTTTCAGGCAAGGGTAATGAGGTTGACGTGCAGGGCCCGCCCAGCGGGGTTACCAGACAGCCTTGGCCTGCAGGTTGGATCTCGTGGACTGCCCGCCTGCCCGTCCCTCTCTGTGTCTGATTGCGCCAGTTCCCGGGGACCATTCCCGTTTTCTTCTCTCATTCCCTTGTTGCTGAGTTTTCCTGCCAGGCCCACGGTCAGGATAAATCTCTTTCACCTGCCAGTCCCACAGCCGCTCAGACCCAACCAAGTAAACACAGAGACTTACATTGCTTACAAACTGTATGGCCGTGGCAGGCTTCTTGCTAACTGTCCTTATATCTTATATCAATCCATTTCTATAAATCTATACCTTGCCACATGGCTCGTGGCTTACCGGCATCTTTACATGCTGCCTGTCCTGGTGGCGGCTGGCAGTCAGTGACTCCATCTGCCTTCCTGTTCTTTTAATTCTCTCTGTTAGTCCCGCCCATACCTCCTGCCTAGCCACAGGCCAATCAGTATTTTATTAACAACACATTTGCCATACAGAACATTCCCACAGCATTCCCTACCCTTCCTCCCCCTCTCTCTTCCTTTGTATTGACCTAGAATTTTACAGATTTTGTGAGTTGTGTGTGTGTGGGGTGGGGGGCATTCCAGACAGGGTTTCTATGGGTAACAGCCCTGGCTGTCCTGGAACTGGCTCTGTAGCCCAGGCTGGCCTCAAACTCACAGAGATCCGCCTGGCTCTGCCTCCTGAGTGTTTGGATTAAAGGTGTGCGCTACCACTGCCTGGCACATTTTACAGATCTTAAGAATCCTGTTTTTTTATTTGTTTGTTCTGAGAGTGTCTGGTGTAGACCAGGCTGGCCTGGAATTCACTGTGAAGCTGAGGATGGCCTTGAACTCTTGGTGCATGCTCAGCTTATTTGAAGATAGCTTATTGTGATAGACAGGGTGGCACATGCCTGAAATCCCAGTACTTGGGAGGCCAGAGACAGGAGGATGGCAAGTTCAGGACTAATCTGGCTACCTAATGAGACTTAGTGTCAAAAACAGAGACAAAGGCAAAATATTCTATTGACTGATTTAGTCTAAAAATGGTATTTAACATTTGAGTGTCTCAGATTGCTTTCATTGTTGACGTTCTTCGGGTTGGCAGCACCAACCCGAAGGCTCTATTCCTTGCTTCTTGGTGTGAGCTTGGGGTGAGGGAAGGTGGCTTGTGTGGATCTGAGGGTACAGTCTGAGTGGGACCGGCTGCCGTCCTGAGGGCTGTCTGGTTCCTCAGGTTTGTGCTGAGAGACGGGATAACTTGAAGCCGTCTGTGCTTGTTAAATGGTAGCAAAGGAGGCTGTGGAGAGGAAGGATGAGGTGGCAGGAAACTGGAGGGAGCCCGCCCTCCCTCACCTGAGACAGAGGCGACCCAGCCTGCCGTGGTCTGGGGTCCCTTTGTGTCACCGTCTTCTGCGTCGTCCCCAACTCAGGCCTCCTGGCTACTCCTGGATGCTCCTCTTCAGGGTGTTTGCCTTCTCTGCCTTGCTCCTCTGCTGCCTCTCACCCTTCTCGAACATCTCTGCTCAGTCGTGTCTCTTCCTACAGGCACTGATCACTGCGCTTGCCCTCCACCGCATTTCCCGTCTGCCCTGCCCCTGTGTGTGAAGACAACCTCAGATCAGGTGTCATTACCCAGACACTGTCCACCCATTTATTTTTGAGACAGGGTCTGGAGCTGAGACACGTCTCACTGGCCTGGACCTCTCCTAGTGGGCCACTGACCAGTGAGCCCCAGGCATCCACCCATCTCCAGCTTCCCAGCTCTGGGACTGTAAGCACATACATACCCTTCTTCCACCCCTCTGCGTTTTTATGCTGGTTTTGTGGAATGAACTCAAGGCCTTAACAGCATTGGTACTAACTGAGCTATCCCCCAGCCTCTGCTGCTTTCTTTCCATGCTCATAATCTTTAACAGCCTGTCTACTTTCTCTGAGAACAGGAGTGTGTCCCCGGCAGCCTCCTCAGCAGCCAGAAGAACGGCAGGTACACCATAGGTGCTCCATAAATGCATGCTGATGCTGTGTCCCTGGGGCTTTGCTGGGGCCCTCAGCTCCTAGGACTTTCATTACATCTTAGGATTTGGAAAAATATCTGCCTGTAGGAATTTTTTTTTTTAATTAAGATTTTTATCGCTGCCACTCCCTTCCCCCTTCCAGTTCATTTAAGACTGTTATGAAACAAAACTCATTATGCTTCAAAATCTGACAGAGCTAAGGCCCCGGGGAGAGAGAAAGGAGGAGAAGGAGGAGGAGGAGGAGGAGGAGGAGGAGGAGGAGGCAGCGTCATGAGCTTGCATCCGGCCCTTGGTTTTGTCCTGTGCCTGGCTCATTTAGGATGACCTGCAGCCCTTGCTGTTGAGGCGAGCAATGGCTCCCAGACCTGGTGGGGCCCATCAGCCTGCAAGAGGGAAAGCCATGAAGGGTTCCGCGGTCACGGTGCTCAGGGTGGGAGCAAAATGGAAGTGAGCTGGGAGAGAAGGGAGGGGAGAGAGATGCTAGTGTGCACCATCCTTGGAGAGATGAAGTCAGTGGAGGAATGTGGAGTGGCATCTTTCTTAGGAATGACTTGATTCTCACTCAGAATAATGAGTGCCTTTATTCATTGGTTCAGCAGCATTTGTCCTGGGCCTGCTGTGTAAGATGAGTTTGTAGGCCTCGTGGGCCTGGGCCTGGAGTCAGGTCTCCAGCCACGTTTAGCTGGCAGCAGAAGGAACACTTTCAGGGGAACTGGGTGTGACCGTGTGGCTCAGTGCCAGTGCATTGGACTTCTCTCAATCTTGGGTTCCTGGGAAGTGGACAGCATGCTGGGAATAGTCAGTGTTTGTGGAGGGGAGGCAGGCTGAGGAGGAAGTGCAGGAGCCTCCTGGATTTCATTTCTAAACATTCCCTAAATGAGTTCATCCGCAGTCTTTTGTTTGGTGTTATTTTGAGATGGGGTCCTGCGTAGCTCAGGTTAGCGTCCAACTCACCTTGTAGCCTAGGGTGACTCTAAATGCCTGATCCTCAGGGTTTTACCACACTCAGCTCCTTTTTTTTTTTTTTTTTTTTTTTTTTTTTCCCTCAAGACAGGGTTTCTCTGTAGTCCTGGCTGTCCTGGAACTTGCTTTTTAGAGCAAGCTGGCCTTGAACTCTCAAAGATCCGCCTGCCTCTGCCTCCCGAGTGCTGGGACTTAATGAGTCCACCACTGCCAGCTGGCCCAAGCGCCACCTTTTTTTTTATTTTTTTATTTTATTTTTTTTTGTATTGGGGCAGACTCATTCTTGACTTCAGCAGGTCCACATTTTTTATAGGCTTCAGAGCTGCAGCTCTTTTTTGTTGTTGTTGTTTTTTGTTTTTGTTTTGTTTTGTTTTTCGAGACAGGGTTTCTCTGTGTAGTTTTGGTGCCTGTCCTGGATCTCGCTCTGTAGACCAGGCTGACCTCGAACTCACAGAGATCCGCCTGCCTCTGCCTCCCGAGTGCTGGGATTAAAGGCGTGTGCCACCACTGCCCGGCCAGAGCTGTAGCTCTTAATTCCCCTGAGTCCTGGAACGGACTGGGTTGACATTCCCAGACCGTTGCAGGCACAGCCAGAGGAACACAGTCACTGCTGCGTCTTTAATGCCTGGCGGTGTAAGATGTGGGACTCACGACAGAGGATGCTCGAGCGAGCCTCTGCCCGGAAGGCTGGCCTTTCCCCCAAGCTCAGCATCTCATTGCTAATGGGGGGGCAGTAGCTGCTCCTTCCTTTCCGCTCGCCTGTCTTCTGCTGCTGGCACCATGATGAATTCCAGAAAACTACCAGCTGAGTGAGTGGAGTCCAGTGTGCAGGAGGAGAAACAGTTATGGAATGAATGATGCTGGCTTTCTGAGAGATTCAGGGTGATGGAGTCTGCAGTCGCTGACTGATCACTGCTCTGACCAGAAGTGGTTGGCATTGGAACTAAACTGCCATCACCTGTGGTTCTGGGCTTGCAGCTTACTTTCTTGATCAGAAGTCCCAAGCCATGCTTCGAGGCCTACTTGAGGATTTATTATCATGATGGCTCCTTCATCGTCTACCCAGACTCCGTTTGTGTTTCTGGTCTCAAGGGGCACGCCCAGTGCCCACCAGCTGTCTGCCACTGCAAGCCAGTGCCCGCGGGATACTGCCCAGCTCTAGAGCATGTGTGGTCAGGTGCAATCCACCCACACTGTGGGAGCAGTTCCAGAAGGATGTCAGGAGGCTGTGTATGTATCACAGGTGTGTGCTGATGTGTGCTCACTCTGGTGGGGTGAATCTAGGCAGGCAGAGCATGAGGGATGCCCATTGTTAACCTTCTGGGTGTCACCAGCCCAGCATGCCAAGGTGAGTCTGTTGTCAGCGTGAACAGGGGCTAGGGAGCAGGGTGCCCTTGTCCTCTGAAGTTCTGAAGGAGAGTTTTTGCCGAGCAAAGCCTGGAGCCTGAGGACAGTGTGGGCCTGGCTAGGAGCAAAAGCTGGAAGAGCAGAGGCTCAGGGGGTCACGTTGCAGGCACGTGTGGGGAGAGGGCCTGGGTCTAGAGCTGGACTGAGCTGGACCTGACTCGTTTGGATTAGCGGAGAGGCTGTTTGTGTGTGTGAGCCTAGAGGAGAGGTCGGCCTGAGGAGCACCCACCCTGGTTTTTGAGCCTCTTCTTGTTGTGGGGCTCTTGGATGAGGCTAAGCTGGCCGGCCAGAGAGCTGCAGGGGTCTGTCAACCCCTGCTTCCCCAGCGTGTGATTGCAAACTTGTGCCACCACACTCTGTGAGTTCTGGGGATTGAACTCGGGCACTCACGCTTCTATGACAAGCACTGCACCAACTGAGCCACCTCCCTGGCCTGGGCCCCTTGTTTTCTGTGCTGCAAAAGGAGGGATGTAAGGATCAGATGAACAAACAGCAGACGAGAGAGAGAGAGAGAGAGAGAGAGAGAGAGAGAGAGAGAGAGAGAGAGAGAGAGAGAGAAAGAGAGACAGAGAGAGAGACACACACAGAGAGGGAGAGAGACAGAGAGACAGAGACAGAGAGAGAGACAGAGAGAGAGACTGCTTTGTAAACGGCTCTGGCTGTTAGTGAGCGATGTGGACGGCTCACCGTCGGAGTGTGATTCACAAACAGTGCAGCACCGCCTGCCCTGTCCAAGGCTGGACTTTGGTGCTGTCGGCTCAGGGCCGTGCCCGCCCGCTCGCTCTTCAGCCCAGGTGTGCAGAGTCCATCTATTTCTTCAGGGAGACCTGACTCAATTCGCAAGCCGAGGCTGTGCTCACCCCACGTCAGAACCTGAACTGGATCAGCTCATTACTCACCTGTGTGTCCATCCTGCAGCACATGCAGAGATCCTTGGTGCCAGTGTGTGTGTGGTGTCCAGTGTGGAGGAAACACGTTGCATAGTCTGGAATCAAGTCATCCCACAGACGCTCCGTTAAGCTGGGCTGTGACACTAGCTAGAGAGGAGACGTGGGGTTAGGGGAGAGGAGCCCTCCTCCTGAGGAGACGATTTTATTAGGAATCAGGGGTACAATTCACAAAGATTCTGTGTGGACCCATTTGATGGGCAGATGTTAAGCAGTGCAGTAGCAGACACGGAGGGTGTGGGTAGCTGCGGTGCCCTGGGTGGTGCCGGGGGCAGGGGAGTGCTGTTGCTGTATGAAGTATTATGTTCACACATTGTGTGTCTTGGCTTTTCTGCTTCTTGGCATGTAACAATCTGGAGAAACGTGTCCACGTGGGCAGGAGGAGCTGCGTATTGAGAATGCGTCTGGCAAAGTACTGTCCGTAAGAGCAAAACACCGCAAACGGAGCTGCCCATCAGCTGGGGAGTCGCGGGCAGACGGCGTCTCATCCTGGATCCTGATGGCCGCAGAATGCATAGCCAAAAGGCGCACGAGGGCTCAAAGGGTCGTTGTAGCTGGTTGACCCGAGGAGAGCAGGGCCAGTGGCTATTCCCTGCTGCATGGGGCCTTTTTATTAAAATTTAAAAAACGACCCCAAACACATCACTTGGGGACACAGATTGTATAAATAGCCAGTAATGGGTGGCAGGTGAGGTTGACTGTGGGCTCATCCCGATGGGTTTTGCGTGAGACGAGGAGATGAGGGCATAGACAAGCCTGCTCGGGTTTTGATGACAGAGTGAAATTGTTTTTTCACTGCTTTGGAAACTTTTTTTTTTTAAACCCAAATTACAAAACGTAACCCATCCGAGTAATGGTACCAGGTACGTGCGTATGCATTTAATTTTTTGTATTACCCTGAATGCATTTTTTGATAACCACAGATGCAGATAGGATATGGGAAATTGTGGCTGTATTTGATGTCTATCGCTTCCTGCCCATGCAAGGTGGTGCTGGGAGATCTCAGCTCCGAGGGCTGTGTTTGCAGCCAGGTGTGAGGGACCTAGCAGGCCTGGTGGCTTTCTCTCTGGAGAGAGGCAGATGTGGCTGAGCGAGGAGGCCCTCTTGATGTGGACCCAGAGTCAGCAGGCAGAGCTGGTTCAGAGATGAGTAAGAGGGGGTACTTTCTGATTATAGATTCTAGCTCGTATTTGCATAGTGAAACTAGTCCTCACTTTCACTTTTCTCATTTGATGGGCCCTGAGACATTCTAATTTAATTGTGCAAGGACAGAGGAGGTAGACATTTTTTTAAAGGAACATCTAACTTTGTAGGAGGAGTCAGGGAGGAGCCAGAGGAATCCAAACGAGTTTTTCTGGGAATGGTCAGAGCATCCAAAGTGGAGGTCCAAGCATGCTCAGGTCAGGCTGCTGGCATAGGACTCATGAAGGAGCAGCATGACAGTCAATGAGCATGGTCCTAGCGAGTACCAGTGATGAAAGGAAGGCGGTTGGAGGAAGCAAGGAGTTCAGAAGAAGAGACAGTTCAAAGGCGGGGGCGGGAGGCACGGGGATGTGGAGATGGCTCACTGAGAAAATGGCCCTGCAGTGCTAGCCTGCTGGCCTGGGTTTGGATCCCCAGAACCAACATAAGGTGGCTGCAATGTTGTGCACCTGTAACCCTAGTACTTCTGGTGTGAGCGGAGAAGCAGAGGCCGGAGTTGCTTCAAAGCGCGTGCGCCGGCTAGCCTGGGCTATGTGGCAAGGCCAGGAAAACCAGAGATCCTGATCAAAGTGGACGGTGAAAACTGACTCAAGAAAGCTGCGCTCTGAGCTTTACGCATGCACAGACGCACAGCTGTGCTGCACTCAGGAGTCACACCCAGCTACACATCCACACACCAAGATCATAAAGGGGGAACTGGGAAACCAGCTCACATACAGCTGCCTGAGAGGGTGGGAATGCTCCAGATGCAGGTCTAGTGTGTGGGAGAGAGTGGTGTTTCTGTCCTTTTTGTTTTAGTTTTTTACAATTATTTATTTTGTTTGTGTGTGTGTGCGCACATGTACATGTGTGCCACAATGTGCGTGTGGAGACCAGAAGAGAATGTGTGGGCGCCAGTGCTCCCCTTCCCAAAACCTGTGTCCCGGGGATTGAACTCAGGTCGTCAGACTTGGCGACAAGTGCCTTGACTCAATGAGCCATCTTGGCCTCCACCCCGTTTTTCTGGTCTAGAAGGTGAAGCTAAGTTTGAAAGAAGCTGTAGAAGGCATTTGATTTACTATAAATCGGGGCTTTTCAAACCATGGTTTGTAATCACCCAGGAGGTGGTATAATCAGACTCGTGAGCAAATCAACAGTGAAGAGAAAATGAACTGGAACAGAAAGAAAAAAAAA
>CABHPQ010171790.1:0-18777 GCA_902168405.1 Peromyscus aztecus | reverse complement strand
AGAGAGAGAGAGAGAGAAAAGAAAAGAAAAAAGAAAAGAAGGAAGGAAGGAAGGAAGGAAGGAAGGAAGGAAGGAAGGAAGGAAGGAAGGAAGGAAGGTAGTTTCAAGGAAATCTGTATTTGGATTTCAAATATCCCAAAAATGACACCATGTATCTATATTCTGGGGGGGGGGGTAAGTTGGTAGGGGTGGAGACAGGAGGATTAGGGATGTAAAGACAGCTTCAGCTCATGAGACCCTCTCTCAATAGAACAAAACAAAACGAGACTCAGAAGCAGTTGTTTGTGTGGTTGAGAGATCACTGCCATTATATTAATAAAATAGCAGTCATGTGAGGGCTACGATCCAAGATACACACATGCATCATCCCTTAGGAGGCAGTGGGAGGCCACATAGTTTCCAATCAGCTAGAAGGACTCCTCAGAGAATTTAGAGAACCGGAGATAGAACTGAGGGCTGACAATGGATCCTGATAAAAGCTTGTATGTACAGTTTCTCATGCATCTTTAAGGCAGACAGTTTGGGTTTCATTCTTTAAAAAACTGAGAAAATGTAATATAATATTGGAAGTTCAGTCTTCTTCCTGTTACTGAAGACCATAGTGTGGGCAATTCTGTGTTATCCAGGAAATCTCATCTGACTGGAGGAAGTTACCAAATATGGGCAGCTTGATGTTCCTGTGCGCATCACCTGAGGTGAAGAGGTTGGGAATACCCTTATTAAAAATTCCTGTTCCAAATTCAACTTTAAAAGATGTGTTCAATTCTTAAAAGACTACTGATGGGAAAACACAACAGTCATAAGGTGGGGAATCACCCAAAGTTTTGTGTAGACTCATGGGATCCGAGTAATCACAGGCACTAATTTCAGGAGATCTGCTTCAACTGGCATTTCCTTTTGATCCACAATAGGCATCTTTCTGTTTCAGATTGCCTGTGCACAGTCCCCAGTGAGGCCAGCGTCATCCCCCACGCAGAAGACAGACAGAAATACATTTGCCACCCCTGTCCGCTTCTGGAAATGAATCTACATGGAGATGCAGAATATAGTCTGAACAGTTCTGTGTGTAGAGGCCAAAACTGTGGCACGGTTGTTGGTGTGACATATGAGAATATGCAATTTCTGTTTTCACATGGAACATGTTTATATATTATAACATGGTGACATAAAAAGATTTGGCATGCCTGATACCCCGCTTGCTCACTAGGAGACACCCCCAACCTTCACCAGCCCCATGTCTAGCCACTTTTACTCAGAGAACCTAGAGACCCTGAGATAAACACTTCAGCGTGGTGGTTGAGAACATGGATGCTGGAGCCAGCCTGGGCTGACACTTGAGGAAAAGAGCTTTGGGCATGTCACTCAGCCTTTGTCTCAGTGCCTCATCTGGTCAGTGGGGACTGTAATAGTATCAGCTTGTAAAGTGATAGTGAGAGTTAACTAGGCGATTGTGAGAGTTAACTAAGTGGTTGTGGGAGTTATCTAGGTGACAGTGAGAGTTAACTAGGTGAATGAGAGTTAACTAAGTGATGGTGAAAGTTAACTGAGTGATGGTGAGAGTTGACTAGGTGATTATGAGAGTTAACTAAGTGATGGTGAAAGTTAACTAGGTGATGGTGAAAGTTATCTAGGTGATTGTGAAAGTTAACTTGAGTGATGGGAGTTGACTAGGTGATGGTGAGAGTTAAGTAGGTGATGGTGAGAGTTAACTAAGTGGTTGTGAGAGTTAACTAAGTGATGGTGAGAGTTGACTAGGTGATGGTGAGAGTTAACTAAGTGGTTGTGAGAGTTGACTAGGTGATGGTGAGAGTTATCAAGGTGATTGTGAAAGTTAACTGAGTGATGGTGAGAGCTAACTAAGTGGTTGTAAGAGTTAACAAGTGATGGTGAGAGTTGACTAGGTGATAGTGAGAGTAAAGTAGGTGTTGATGAGTGTTAACTAAGTGGTTGTGAAAGTTAACTAAGTGATGGTGAGAGTTGAATAGGTGATGGTGAGAGTTGAATAGGTGATGGTGAGCATTAACTAAGTGGTTGTGAAAGTTAACTAAGTGATGTTGAGAGTTGACTAGGTGATGGTGAGAGTTAACTAGGTGATGGTGAGAGTTGACTAGGGTACTGCTTGCAAAGCACCAGACCCATCACCAAACACACAGCAAATTCTGTCAGCTCCTAATTGTCTTTATGGCATCCATATTTATCTTGTATTTTGCCAACCTTTCTCCCAAGGGTCTTCTTGTTCACTTTGAAAAAACATTTTCAGAAGGATGCCTCACAGATCTCACTCACACTCACAGACTCCTTAGCCCCCAGTTCCTAAAGTGCCTTCCTCAAAATTGTATAGTTATTTACAACCATGGTCTGTTGATTCACAAATTCTCAAGAAGGTCCCTTTGGGCTGGTTGGTTCTGAGGTCCACTCATGTCCAGGGGAACCCTTGTCCTCTGGTATTGTTTGAAACATTGATGTTAATCCTATAATTCTTACATTATAATCCAACTCTTCCAGATATCATAAAAGCATTATGTAGATGGATTGCATTCTTTCTTTGCAATAGCGTTCTTTGTTAGCAATAAGCTTGTGGGTAGGTACTTTCTAGTTTCACTTTGTACATGAAGAAACTAAAGCACTGAGTTATAAAGTTACACATGTCACCGTCCTGGAGCAGTCATATTTGTCACAGAGGCAAATCAGGAGATATGAGGGTAGTTTGTTCATCTTGGCCATCTGCCTGCCACCTGTCATGGTGGTAATGTTACAGAATGGACTTCCCGTCTTCTCTGAAAAATTATTCACCCTTTGATATCAAACATTCCACACTGGGGGTGGAGGAACTATGGGCCATGAGCTGGTAAGGTTTTCACGTTTTTCTTTTCTATTGTTTTGCAGCAGTGAGGGTCCAGCCTAGGGCTTTACACAGGCCAGGTGAGAATCAACACTGACCCACACACACAGCCCCAGGTTTTTGTTGTTGTTGATGATGTTTGTTTGTTTCTTTGGTTTTTTTCCACTTAAATAACTAAAACAAAAAGGGCAATAAAACTTTGTGACACATGAAGATTACATAAAATTCCACCAAGGGAACTTTACTGGCGTGCTATCACACTCGTTTATGCACACATGGAAGAGTGAAGCTTGGGTACTACTGCTGTAGTTGATAAAAAACAGAGACCATGAGGTCCACAAATCTGAAAACATTTCCTATCTGGACAACTTGGCTGTAGACTCTTGTTACTCAATGTGTGTGTCAGGGACCACCAGCAGCAGCCTCACCTAGGAGCTTCCAAGTGAGGGACCCATCTCAAGGAGGTCTAGATAAGATGGTGGAGTCTGGCACTCCTGATAATTTCTATCCACGGAGGCTTGGACAACTTGATTATTAGGTGATATGGATCCAAAAATATCTTCCTTTATAGATTACTTGAAGGAACAGAGAGAGGTCCTAGGCATATTAGACTTGACAATATCAGCCCCTTAGATATATTAAATACATTCCAAGCTGGGCAGTGATGACAAAAGCCTTTAATCCCAGGCAGGCGGATCTCTGAGTTCGAGGCCAGCCTGGTCTTCAGAGAGAATTCCAGGACAGCCAGGGCTACACAGAGAAACTTTGTCTTGGAAAAAACAGCATTCCAGCTGGATGGTAGCTCCCAAAAACTGTGCACGTGTAAGCCATGTATAGCATCCCTAGTTAGAGTCTCATTTTTGGCTCCATAAAAGCTGGGGAAAGTAGCAAAGCATTTTTCAGGGTGATCGATCAGAAATTAAGAGGCAAGGATAGCAGGAAGCTGTTAATGAACAAGGAACTATCTCTTTGTTTATTCCCCATTCCCCTAATTTCCCCAACAATTGCAGGTTCAACCCCACCCCAGGTTTGGGGTTAAGTGTGTCCTTAGTCACCCTTCAGGTGACTCAGCATCAAGTCATCACCTCTTAAAGAACTGCTGTCACCACCTGCCCTATATTCAGAAACTGGGTGACAACCTTATGCCCCATGTATTCACTCAACAAATGCTCAATTGAGAGAGTCCTATGTGCCAACCAGAGGGACTCTTCTTGAAAACATCCCAGCAATGAAACAGAGAGACACATGGTTCTTAGGAGCCTTCCCTTTGTACTCAAGTGATTGAGTTCTTTTACCCAAGTATCTAATACCTTGCTGACACACTAGATGGTCCACCTTGTCTGAGAGTAAATCCTAGATATGTTCTTTTAGAAAGAAGGTCCTCTGACACCCAACTGAGCTCCCCATCTCTCTGCCAACTCTGGAACTCCGGGTGCCCACATACTCCCACACCCAGACCCTGGGCCTTTCTCTGTCCGACCCTCAACACGATGCTGACTTTCAAATGCCTAACCCACTCTCCCAGGTTTAGCTCCCAGCCCCAGCTCCTCTGTGACAGGGCATCTCTTTCTACTCTCTAGTGACAAACGCGAATTCTTTCCTTAGCTGTAAGCAAGCTTGCGTGGGTGGCACTAATGGAAACTAGGAATTCTGGCTTTGTTCATTCGCCATGTATGACTGGAGGGGTGTCCTTGTTTTGTGACACATGCAGAGATGCCTGGAGAATGCTCTCCCCTTGGCAAATCCATTTCCCTTGATCTGTGAGCTCCACATGCCTCTTCCCTTAGGGAGTAAGTCATTTTGTGAACTTTTTTTTTCTTGCAAATTTGTAATTAGATTGAACAGGTTATCTGTGCCAAATGGAAGTATTACAAGTTTTTCACCAAATAAAGATGTCTAAACATGAAGGCAAATACAAGATAGGATAGCCCTGAATATTTCTGTGGTATTTTTCAGATGATGTGGAAATACACATCTTGACCCTTGAAAGCAAATGTATCAAAAAAAAAAAAAAAAAAAAAAAAAAAAAAGGCCAATTTCCCAGGGTTTTTTCACAGTGATGTTCAAACCAGGAACTATTCAGTCCTTGGCCAAGGTGTGGTTTTATTGAAAGAAAGAATGTACATACTCATGTCTGACATAATCATGCTTCTGCAGCAGATGAAAAGTGTGCTCTGACATAGTCACATACATTACAATATATTTTACAGTTGATTTTTATTCTTTTCATTGTTATGTGTATATGTATGGTCGAACGATGCACATGTGTAGGTGTGCATCCCGCCATGGCACGGAGGTCAGGGGACAAGTTTGTGGAGTTGCTTTTCTCCTTCCAACTTTACAAGGGTTCTTGGGATTGAAATCAAGCTGTCAGGCCTTTCGTGGTAAACAGCTTTACCCAGGGAGCCACCTTGCTGGCCATTGGTTTTAATTTCTTCCAAATCTGATAAACGCTGGTCAGCCACGCAAACTTCAGAGACAACTGGATCTCCATCACCAGGTTAGATCTGTGACCTAGACTGTGAGTTATTTTAACTGTAAAATGGGATGGTGACACCAACTTCATTATTCAATTCACCACATTACATATGAGAAAGTCAAACACTGATCAGGGTGCTGAGCTTATGAAATGCACGGACATGGAGCACAGAGCTGAGACGGCCATCCAAACTTGCTGTATGATGAACAATGACTTCCACACAGATGATTCTTCCTGGGTGCTGTTACCTGCCATGTGCCAGCGGGGGCAGCCATAACTGGTTTAATTCAAGTCAACAAGGGTGCCCACAGATACCCTTTCATGAACATCCACCAAAGATGGAGAGGGGGGGTAATACCTGAGTGTGGGACAAGCAGGAAAGAGTTTCTCCTTCAGTGATAGAGCCAATGATGAGTCACGGCCATGGAAATTTAACACTATTGAAAGAATGATTTATCTTACTGGATTACTCACACCGATTCCAGGATATGGCGAGAAGTGTACATTTGTCATACATTGTGTATCTGACTGTATGTTACATGTTCTACTAAGGCACTCTATATTATCCTGACTTAATCTGGTAAGAATTCCTTAAGGAAGTGTCTTAGTGAGGGTTTCTGCTGCTGTGATAAACACCATGACCAAAAGCAACTTGGGGAGGAAAGGGTTTATTTGGCTTACATTGCTGCATCACAGTACATAACTGAGAAAGTCAGGGTAGGAACCCCAAGCAGGAACTTGGAAGCAGGAACTAAAGCAGAGACCATGGAGGAATGTTGCTTACTGGCTTGCTCTCCACAGCTTGCTCAGCCTGCTTTCTTAGATAACCTAGGACCAGGAGCCCAGTGGTGGCCCTGCCCACAGTGAGCTGGGCTCTCCCACATCAATCATTCATTAAGACAATGCCCCACCAGATTGGCCTATGGGCTAATCTGATGGAGGCATTTTCTCAGTTGAAGTTCCTCTTCTCCAATAACTCTAGCTTGGGTCAAGTTGACAAAAAACAAACAAACAAAAATACCAAACAGAACAGGTAGGTACTATCATTATCCTCTTTCTATTGTCTGCCTTATATAAAAAGTTCAAAATACTACAGAGACACAAAAGTACTTAAATGGAAAGACACATCTTAGTCTTCGATAAACAGACAAAAATCTCATAAATATGTACATAGTCCTCCCAATTTAACGGATAGGTTTGCAGACTCCCTCTAAAACAAACTAATTGATTTTGTTGATGGAAGAGGAACTAAATAAATAGACCCTAAAGTTCATGTGAAAAAAAATAAATAAAACAATAACAGCGAGGAGAATTCTAGATTAAAAAGTAAAATAACGGCTGGAGAGATGACCAGAGTCAAAAGTGCTTACTGATCAACCATAAAGGTCCAGAGTTCGGATCTCCAGATCCCATGTAGATGTGGTCGGGTCATCGTGCAATTCCATCCTAAAAGCTAGAGATGCGGGGTCCCAGAAGCAAGCTAGCCAGTCAGACTCTCAGGACCAGTGGGCTCTGAGTTCATCTGAAAGACCTTGTCTCAATGAATAAGGCAGATAGACTATGTGAAAGACTCTCAATGCCAGCCTCAGACCTCCAAACATATACACATATGTGCACATGCATGCAAACATGCATGTACATACACCACACATGTGAGAAAGATCTAAAAGCAATATTCCATCGGATGTCATGACCTACCATACCATTCTGATTGTAAAAACAACTTATTTGCATAGGAACAGGTAAAACATCAGCAGCACAGACCAGAAAATCCTGCAGTGAATTAAAATGGGCAGACAAATTTAGTACACGATGAACTTCCCTGGAGATGACACAGTCATCCATAAATGTTACTGGATAGCCACTGGATAAATAAAATAAAGTTAGATTTCTACTTCACGGACTAAAAACAATAAGGTTCAGATAAGCCAAATACTTAAATGTGAAAAAGCCAGTCATAAAATGTTATGAAGAAAATTATAGGGCAAAACTTCTGAATATGATACAAACCCAGAAGCCACAGAACATTTTTTTTTAAAAGGCTCTGCTTGGAAAGCTACCCCATATGCAAAGGTAAAAGACTAAATTTACATATTCTATAAATGTGCTTATATGTTTGCAGTTTACAACTCAGAATGAGAACTAATTTCCCTATACAAAATGGTCTACATAACAAAAAGAGACCAGTGCTCAACACAAAGGCCTTGTGGCTAGAGAAAAAGAAAACAAAAATGGCCAGGGGGTGGAGTAGAGGTTGGGGTGGAGGGTTGGACCTGGAAGGACTGAGAAGGGATTGTGATTGGAGTGCACAATATGAAACTCCCAGAGAATCATTAAGAGTGTTATGTGGGGGAAAAATTTAGCCCTTTAAGTATAAAAGCATATTCCACCCCACTTATGATGTGGAAGATTTCCTTTTCACTTGTGGAAATAGCTCTCGGGTGTTGCTGGTCAAAAAGAGGCAGCCACAATGGACAGGAAGTGAGCAGCACCACCAGCCTCCTCCCTTCCATAGGCGAAAGATTTTTTTTTTTTTTTTGGCCCTGTAATTCCATGTATAACAATAGGTCTTATAGAGACGTTCATATGTGTGAGGTCGCCCACCCAGAGTTGACTTCCAGAGCAAAAGACCAGGAGTCCATCAGTAGTTAAATGATGCTAGAGCTGCGTAATGGAATACGGCAGCCCTTAGAAAGGTAATAAGGCAGATGTCAAGTGTTGACATGCACAGCTCCAAGCCATGCTAAGTTAAAACAACAACAAAACTAGGTAAGCTACGGAAAGAAGCTTCTAGACATCGAGCGGTTGCTTACAGGACTTTGCACTGTAGGAGGTCAATTAGTACTAGAACGGAACTTTGAGCACAGGGCCTGGTTGTAAGACACAGTGGGCACTGCAATTCTGCTGACGCAGAAGTCACGCACGTTGTTGGTAAAATGGTGAAGGTCAGTGAACGTCATAGTTTTGTGACCGTGGGACATTTGTTTCCTCGGATGGTTTGTTTAAGGACTAGATTAACAGTGTAGGGTGGGGGAACTGGCTTCAAGATATTGATTCATTACAACCGAACAATTTAGTTATTCTTTTTTTTTTTATGAGACAGGGTTTCTCTTGCATAGCTTTGGAGCCTTTCCTGGAACTCGCTCTGTAGCCCAGGCTGGCCTCAAACTCACAGAGATCCGCCTGCCTCTGCCTCCCCAGTGCTGGGATTAAAGGTGCGCGCCACCACCGCCCGGCTAGTTATGCTTATTTTATTTATCTCTGTGTGTGTGTGTGTGTGTGTGTGTGTCCCCCCACATGTGAACACTTTACACTATGGAACGTATGTGGCGGTGAGAGACCCGAATGATGAAATCAGATCTCTCCTTCCACACTGGGTCCACCACAGTCTCAGGTTGTCAGCCTTGTTGGCAGGTGTGTTTTTTTTTTACCTTCTGTGATGTCTTGGTGGCCTTGATGAGCACCTTAGTAACAGTCGTGTCCCCCCCCCCGTCAGAAACATCTGGGACAAGAGGGCTAGGTAGGGCTTCTCTATTCCCCCTTCAGGTCACTTGAACTAGTTTCCAGTTGAGAGACAGAGTAATGAATAGCCTGAAAAATTGTTCTCTAGGCCTTCCACTCCCTGGAAAGCATTTTTGTACCCCAAAGAAAGCCAGGTACTTAGAGCAGAACCCTTTCTATTCTGAAGGGAAAAGCACTCAGCATGCAGGATCGTTATCAGTCCTGGAAGGGTCCGTGGCAACATCACAGTTCCATTCACAGAAGGATATGAATGCAGAGTTCTTATCTAATTAAAACAGCTTGAGGAAAGAAAGTGGGCAAAGGGTAATTACAGGAGCTAGCTTGGCATCTGGCCCGGAAGAGCCAGGTTAGCATTGTTTATTTTTATGGTAAAAAACAAAACAAAACAAAACAAAAACCTGCCAGGAAACCTCAAATTACAGTAGTTGCTTTAGAGCCGTAGGGACTTTCTCACCCCTGAATCCCATGTAGTTGACACATATGAATTGTGTGGCCCTAGAAAAGCAATTGGCATGTATCCTAGAAAAGCAATCATCCATTGTTTGGTAGACGTTAATATTAAGTGAGATGAAGATTCCGAGGAATTTATACCATCAACACTAAGCTCTTGGTCCAGCCCTCTGGGTCTAGTGTTTATCAAGTGAAAGAAAGAACTGTGCTTAGCAAAGCCTACTGATATTTCCTAGAGATTCTCTCGGGGGAGGGGGCCGTTGGTTTATTGTTATCTGTTTAAAACTTGCTATGGTCACAGCTCATGGCCAGGAGACCTGGGCTTTGTCTCTGGCCTTCTCTGCACCTGCTAGTATTTCTCCGCATACCAATTCACCCAACTCGAGACAGTCTTATGAGGAAGAAACTCACCCAGGACATTTGCCTAAATCAGGTCAGCTCTTGTCAAGAATCACAGCGTTTAAGGCAGATGGAAGCAAAGCCCGTCTGGAGGAATAAGACATTGCTGGAGCAGGGAGACTCTTCACAATCCTGCATGGACTTGGGATGACCTTGATTTCGTCTCTAAGGAATTCAAGGATGCTCATGTAGGTTGTAGTTTGAAGATGTCTGTCTTGGTTGTGTCTAGGATTTCAAATTCAATAGTCACATATTTGGGGGAAAAAAAGAAAACAAATAAATATATAAAGGAATTTTGAACTCCCTTGTAATAAAAGTAAGACCTCTACCTTTTTAATATGGAAACAACCATGAAGTGCCTCTATCTTTTAATATGAATAATTATAAACAAGCCTTGGGGAAGGTTTGGGTAAAGCCTTGTCCTGTTAATATAGTGACCAGTTAATAACCAACATGTATTTACTGGGCCTTGCTATGTGCCTGGCACTGCTCTAAGCAAATCACATATATTCATTGCATTTAATCTTCCCAATAATTCGAGAGTCTATTATTATTTCATTTTTCAAATGCAGAGCTAATGTGGAGAAGGCAGTCATGTGATCAAGGCTGTTGGTCTTGGCGTGTAGCAGAGTTCCGCTTTGAACCCTGCGGTCTGATGTAACTCTGGTACCCAGATTTTCTGTTTCCAGTGTTGACCACTGGGGTATTGATTGATAGCAAATTCCCTGATGCAGTCACAGGATAATTCTGAAGTTAGAATGGCTCTAACTAATAAATCCAACCAGGTCTTTTCCCTTATTAATTATTTGTTTGTTTGTTTGTTTGTTTGTTTGTGTTTGGCTCCCATATAACCCAGACTGGCCTTCAAGTTTCTGACTTTAAACTCTTGATCCTGTTGCTTCTGCCTGGAAAGAGCTGGGATTCCCAGCATGCATCACCAAAGATTGTACAGGTAGATCTTTCAGTTTATAAATGAACAAAATGAAGCCAATTTAGGAAGGGAAAAAGAATCTCTTAGCAAACCTGAAAATTCCACCTTTTGTACTGATTCTTGAAATGATTCCTGTGTGAATTTGCAACCTAGACATCTCACTGCTTTTTTAAATTTAAAAACAAGTATTAAGTTGGACAAATGCAAGCTTTCCAGCTACATTACCTGATTGGGGAGGTGGTTTCTGTGTCTGGTGCTGATTTCACTCACATCATCTGGGTTAGCTCTAGGAAGGCCCCATGAAAGCCCAGTAGATTCAGGTCCTGGACCACACTGTTCAGTTATAATGACAATGGCCGTATCTAGGAAGTAAGACAGAAGAGGCTGAACACTTTCAAGTGATTCAAGTTACAGGACCAAGCTTTTTTTCAGCCACCCAAGAATTACAATAATTTTCCTGATATCCAAAGCTAGAAATATGTATGAGTTAATCCTACTACATTTTTTATTCAGTTTCAAATCTCAGATTTGCTCAAGTTTGAATGTTTGATATTAAGACCACTTACTTGATATCAAGGCCAACTCACTATCAGGCATAAGCAAAGTCTTTAAGAGTTGACCATGAAAATTTTAACAGTTTAGATATCTCTCCCCAGAAATCCATTTCAGACAGGAAATGTAACAAGTTGAAGGTTTTTTGTTGATTTGGTGTTGAGGTGCTCCTATAAGATATCAAAAAGTCACTTTTCTCCTCCAAGGAAATACACTTTTATTCTAGAAATAAATAAAGTATCTTTCTTACCTAGCTGTATTCTCTAGAGAGCTGAACAGCTAACATCACATTCCTTAGATTTATCTCCAACAGGAAAATCACAGCCCTCACCTTTTTACTCCAGCTTTCTGTGAGATCTACTCGAGCTATGGCAACCATAAAACTTTCTTCTAAGTTTCTAACCGGAAGTAGAAATTAAGTAAAACTCTAATTCTTGAGACTTTACGAGAGCAGGAAGGGAAAATAAGTTTTTTAGTACTGTAAACAAAGCATTAGTAGTTTCCATATAATTTATTAATGAATAAAAATTAAGCCAGGCGGTGGTGGCGCACGCCTTTAATCCCAGCACTCGGGAGGCAGAGCCAGGCGGATCTTTGTGAGTTCGAGGCCAGCCTGGGCTACCAAGTGAGTTTCAGGAAAGGCTCAAAGCTACACAGAGAAACCCTGTCTCGAAAAAAAAAAAAATAAAATACATTTTGAAACCTCTAAACATTTGGGAAAACAGCCAAAGTGTGTCAGTCAGTTTTCCACATGTACGAAGATTGACTTACAAGCTTTGGGGCCCTGATTTCACTCTGCTGACACTTGGCTCCCTTCTCTTGGGTCTATGGCAGGATGGTGTCATGGCATCTAACAGAATGAATCTGTTCACCTTACAGTAGCTGGGATATGAGCGAAGACCCCTCTTGAAGGGTGTGTTCCTCGTGACATTATTAGCTCCTCTCACTAGCCCTTACCTCTGAAAGGTTCCATCTCTGCTACAGTCCGGGGACCATGCCTTCAACTCTTAGGTCTTAGCTGGCATCCATCCAAACCACCCACCACGCCCACTGAGCAGGAACAAAGCGTTCCACATAGGCTTGATACATCTCTGTCTCACTGATATTTATGAATTCAGTCGAGAAAGGGAGAAACGACTGGTCAGGGCCATTGCAGGAACATGCCATCCTATTTTGAGCTGGACTCTTTTCTTTTTAGATGATTTAACGTTCACTCAAGAGACACTTAATAGCAGGTTTGGGAACATAACATTTAAAAGCAGTACATCTTGTTTTCTGGTCTTGTCTTTGTTCTCTACCTTGTGTGAAATGATAAATCGTTTTAAAGGATTAACCCAGCACTTAGGTTCTGTAAACTGCATTGACTGGTTTTTTCTCACAAAATACTATAAAGGTTGAGTTTTATAACAAACGTTTTTTTTCTAATACGGGGCATGGAGCTTAGGGTAGGGCTAGCGAAGGGCTCCATTACCAAGCTTCATTCCCAGCCTGCATGGTTGCTCTTTTTAACCTTTAACGATTCCTAAGATAATGACTGATTTATAAATCCATGTAAGAAAATCCAAGTGTCAAGGACTGGGAAAGGAAACAGTTATTGTCTGTATAAATACAGACTTAGAAATGCACACAGAAGAACTATTTCCACAGGCCGGCAAGATGGCTCAGTTGGTAAAGGCACTTGCTACCAAGCCTTGATTCTACAGCGTGAACCGGATCCTGGAAGTCGTTCTCTGACCTCCACACAGGGGCTAGTGGCATAGGTGCAACACTCCCACACACACAACCACCACAATAGCCGGGCGGTGGTGGCGCACGCCTTTAATCCCAGCACTCGGGAGACAGAGGCAGGCGGCGGATCTCTGTGAGTTCGAGGCCAGCCTGGTCTACAGAGTGAGTTCCAGGACAGGCTCCAAAGCTACACAGAGAAACTCTGTCTGGGGTGGGGGGGGGGACACCACAATAAATGAATGTAATTTTAAAGATTAAAAGTAAATCTCCCCTTTCATTCGCTCAATGGTTTTATTCATCTAACAAAATCTTATTTATTGAGTACCTAATATATATCAGACATACTGCTGGCTCAGCAGATACGTAAATGAATAATGATAGGCAGGAGTCCTGCGTTCAATTCTAATGGGAAAAGGCAGATAACCAAAAATTTCCCAGAAAAAAAATAATTAGTAAAGAACTTTGGAGTGTGATAAATAGCGCAGAGAAAATAAGAAAGAACAGGAAGGAAGTGAGTTAGGGAGGTTTCTCTGAGGAGACTTGAAAGCTGAGCCACTGAGAGGGCAATCTGTGCAGAGAAAAGGCCTCTCTTCCATCATTTATGGTTAAGCAAAGACCAAGAGCCTTTTAAGTACTTATATAGAGGCAAAGTTCCTTAATCTCAATGAGTGGTTAATCAACTTCGCAAGATTTAGTATCACCGTGACAGCATACTTCTAGCTATGTGTATGGAAGTGTTTCCAGAAAGTATTAACTGAGCAAGAGCAAGCGACCTGAGGGTAGGCGGTGTCATCCCATAGGCTGTGGTACCAAAATGAGTGAAGGGGAGAAACCCATCTGAGCACCAGCACCCACACTCCTCTGCTTCCAGGCTGCAGACTCGATGTGATCAGCTGCCTCATGCTTCTCCTCCATGGCTACCCCACCACACTCCTCTTTCTGAGAGCCAAAGTCAACCCTTCCTTCTGTTGGTTGCTTGGTTCAAGGAAAAGAGTAACAAATACAGAGATACAGGCCAGCCCTCTTGACTCAGGCTTAGACGGCACCAAATTCTCATCTAATGCTAGAATAGGTACCAGTCACGGAATAGCACATTTTCAAAGACTGTTAGCTTGTAGTGGGTCTTGGAGAAATGCTTAAGTGGATATATACTGACATGGTCAATCCTGAAGTTCTAAAAGAGGTCCAAAGATTCGAATCGTACTACCTATTCATGCACTGCTGTGCGTAACTGTTATAGACCAAGATCAGCTCAGAAGAGTCATAAACTCCAAAACGCCTTGGGATCAAACATGGATGTTGACAGCAATGAAGAAAAAAGAATGTAGCAACATCCATACATATACTCTACTGTTCTTGAGTAAAAGAACATGTTTATATTTAACACAGTTAGATTGCCCTTCCCATTGTTACTGAATCTAGACTGTGACTTCCACCCAAGGACTCCCGGGAAGGAAGTACAGCATCCCTTCATCCAGCCTGCCAAGGAGCTTGGGGTTTCCACCATCAACTTGTTTAATGTCCTGATCTCCATAGGGATAATTTCTCAAGTAACATGTTGTGCTCTGTTCGAATAGAAATGAGCAGCGATCAATTGCGATTGTTAGTCAGTCCCGGAAAACAAGTCCCCAAATGAACTAAAGCCAAGGTCCCATTTTGTGAGGATGACAAGGGAGACAAGGAGCAGTAAGTAAGCAGGACTGTGGTGGAGAAACCCAAACTGGTCCAAGGGGATTGAGGGACAGATGAAGTGCGTGTGTGTTGTGGGGGGCGTGGGGGCAGGGAGGGGGACAAAGGCTTATTTATATATTTACAAACAACTAATTTCTCTCAGTTAATAGCCAGCTTGCTGTCTAAAACAACACAGCACACCAGTGAGTTCCTAAGAAGCCATTGCCCAACTTTTCCTAATGGTTCACATTCACTCATTAATAGTACCCTCTACAGTAGCAAAAGTGAAACCAAGAATTGAGTTATTTTTATTTGTGGTACAAAATAAAATTATCCTGCCAAGTATCTCAGCCAAGCGTTGACAGTAAGCTAAGCTGGAATTCACAGGAGTGAACTTCCTGAGCAGTTTGTGATTCCAGCAACCCACTGATTTCAGGCCATGTGGGACTGGAGGAGCTGTCCTTAGCTTGAAACCTCCTGCCTCCCTTTCAGTGAAGGGTCCTGTTCCTGGGGCTAGTGACTCACAAAGTTAACTGGGGTGTCTCTCTCCGCCAGAATGGGTCTTGGGTTTCTTCCTTCAGACCAGAGAGCTCCTGTAAAAGATTGACGTCCCTATAGAAGAGGTGGCATTTCTGAAGAAGCCAGCGTTCATGTGATGATGAAATCCATAATGTCATATCCCCAGTTCCCACAGAGAGCTGTTCTTGTCTTCTCAGAACTAGCCCTGTAGGGGCTCTGAAATGCAAACAGCATCCTTTATTCCCTTTATTTTTTTATTTATTTTTGAGACAGAGCCTTCTCTGTAGCCCTAGCTTGCCTGATATTTACTATGGGGCCTGGAGTAGCTTCAAACGCTTGTCTCAGATCAGGGTGGCTGGTATTACAGGTGTGCAGGATTCAAAGCTGCCTTGTAATAACTAAACCACCAGACTTGTATCAGGCCATTGGAATGTGTTTATTAGGGGATCTCTTTTCACTACAGAAGAATGCTGGGAGAGAGGGAAGGAGCCATTGAGGGCACAGATGTCCAATTTAACTTGGATCCATGGTTTCCGTGTTCTGGGACTCCACAGCCTCTCAGATGCCATCCCTGATTACTGATTAAGAAAGGACCTTGACATTGGCTTAAGGAAGCTGGCTCTGCCTCTCTTCTAAGCTGACTGGCCAGCTCATCTACCACCCAGGCCCAAAGCCGGGCCTGGGGTTGGCCCACCCTAGCATCTACCCCATCTAGGACCTGCTGGAGCTCGTGAAGGGCTGGGCCTGTGGAATAACTGCAGGATCTCCATGACCTTGGGCAGATGCAGGATATCCAAGAGAAGTTTAGGTGAAGGTCCAATGATGACGGTGTACCAGAAACCAGAGGCCTTGAATCAGACCAGTGACTCATTACAGTGAACATCTGCATGTAAAGCTGATTGGACAAAAGGGTGTACTGGGTGGCATACCCATACCATGGCTCCCAGTGCCACCAGGATGAATGAAGAGGTGTTGGAGAGGCGGGAGAGATGGAGGAGTGAAGAGGGTTTTCGATGTTGTTTTGTTTTTGTTTACTTGTTTTGTTTTGATTTTTTTAAAATTTGGTTTGGGGGGGGCCACTGAAGAGGGGAGAGGAGGATATGGAGGTGCTGGGAAGTGAGCAGAGTCGGGATGCATGATGTGAAATTCCCAAAGATTCAATAAACAAATTATGTTAACTATAAAAGAAAGAAAAGGAAGGAAGGAAGGAAGGAAGGAAGGAAGGAAGGAAGGAAGGAAGGAAGGAAGGAAGGAAGATCCTTAAGTGCATTTGAGCTGAGCCCACACACCTGCTGCTGGTCAAATTCCTATCTGTCTTCCTTTAATGGGGTTTCAGTGGGGTGTTTGTTGTTATTTTGTTTGTTTGAGACAGGGTCTTAGGAAGCCCAGGCAGGTCTTTAACTGTGCAGCCAATGATGACCTTGATCTCCCGAGCCTCCTGCATCCACCTCTCAGGTTCAGGGGTTATAGCAGGGCACTGGGATCCCCACCCTCTCGGGATCCTCATCTCCTTCATGGTGTGGTTCAAACACACAGGCTATAGGCATACTCTCACAGTTTAAATCCTAGAGATCAACACCCAGTTATAACACAAAGACTGGCACACGGTAAAAATGGCACAGAACTCGGGGTTCTCCAAAACCTCTGCACACCTAGAACACCTCTCTCCTCTAAGAGACTTTTTCTCTACCCTCAATCCACTACTTGTTCATAAATATTCCGACCTTTTTGCAGAGCCTGAACATCCTGACAAGGTCTGGAGCAGAAACTAAAGTCCGTTTAACTTTCTGGTTCCTGTTAGTTTCAATGCATTCATCGCCAGACTTGAGATCTCCCTATTGCCCCAAAGGAGACACTCCAACACTCCTGTCTTTTCCTTCTGGTGCACCAGGAAGACACCTCTTGCTGGTATTGTCCATGTGTTCAGAAAAGGAAGCTAATTGCACAGCCAAATAATGCCCTGAAAGATATTCAAAGCTAAGAAGTATACACTCCCTGCCCCCCACTCACTTTTCTCTGGGATGGGAAGGCTGGGGGAGGCTGGAGGAGGCTGGGGAGCCTGGGGGTGGTTGAGGAGCTGGGGAGGCTGGGGGAAGCTGGGGAGGCTGGGGGAGGCTGGGGGAGGCTGAGAAGGCTGGGGAAGGCTGAGATGCATTCCTAAGCTGCACAGTTGAGCTGTAGGAAATGGAAAAGGCTGCAGACCCTCCTCCTGAATCCGACCAATCACAAATCTTGACAGGCAAGATGGTGAAGCCATTCTATGGGGACAGTGGTAGTGACGGGTATGAACTTGGCTTTCCAGGTTTGTTCTTCTTCCTTATTGAATCCCCAGCTCAGCGAACCAGGGAGCCACACAGGAGTCAGGATGGGCACCTGGACACCGCTGGACTAGTTGAGGAGTCATCTGAGAGGACAGAAAGCCCGCTGGTTCTGTTTGCAGAGGCAGGCCTGGGAGAGTGGTCTGGGGATGAATATTCTATGCGCGATGTTCTTTTCTATCTAGTGTCTTTTATCACCTCAGTAGGCCTGGGAGGTTTCCTGAGGGTGGAGCCTGCATCTACTATGGCTAGGTTGCTGTGTTTGTCAAAGGGATTCCTAGGCTTCAGATGGTCACGTGGTCAATCCTCTCTTGTGGGCTTTGGAACAAGACAGACCCAGTTCCAAAAGCTGCCAGGCCACTTACTGGGTCGACTGTGGGCATATGGCTTAAGCTCTCTGAACTTCATATAAAAGCTTATGTGAGCCTATAATAAATACTTCAGGAACATCATTTTAGATTACCACCACTGCTGGGGGGTCGACAGCTGGAAACATCTGTGAATAAGAAGACAAATATCAGGTTTTAAGTAGAAATGGGGGTGGGGGGCAACCATTGGCTGAAAAAGAATTGGACCAGTCTTGGGATAGTGGCCAGTACTCTCACTCCCAGCCTCTCTTTACCAACAAAAAGTGCCACCATACCCTGTCACTCAGCCCAGTCACTGCTGGGGAGAAGAAGACCCAGGTTTCTGATTCAAACGTGCAGTAAATATATGGTCCAGTAACCCGACAAACATACCTAAAATCACAACAACACGGAGTATTTCTGTCTGGTTTGCGCTTCCTTTTCTAGGAATCCTACCAAGGGGACCCAGGAGGAAAAACTCCTGAGACAGTAAAACCATCTCAGCCTCTCTCTGCAGAACGACTCAAGCCCCTCCGTCCAAGTGATGCAGAGCTCTCTCCCTTCCAGAGAAAAAGGCAGAGCCTTACAGCGGCTGCGCAAGGGTAACACGGAGGGTTGTTGTTGGTTTCTTTGGGGTGAACTAATTCTCAGGCCAGCTACACAACACCTAAGGAAACATCTGTAGACCGATGGGGAAAGCCGGCGGCGATGAACTGGGAGGACAGAAAAGAAGGAGAAACGGAGCGAGTGGAGGGTGTGTGTGTGTGTGTAGGGTGGATTTCATTCTCTCTGAAATTGCCCTTGGTGTGTGTGTATGTGTAGGGTGGATTTAACTCTCTAAAATTGCCCTTGGTGTGTGTGTGTGTGTGTGTGTGTGTGTGTGTGTGTGTGTGTGTGTGTAGGATGGATTTAATTCTCTCTGAAACTGCCCTTGCCCCTGGAACTCCAAAGCTGCAGGACCGTGGGGTCTGATGTCTCTGTCTGTGCATTGCACTCAGCCTGGAGCTGGGGCACGGGGA
>CABHPQ010171788.1:4911-40467 GCA_902168405.1 Peromyscus aztecus | reverse complement strand
TAAAGGTTTGCAAACTCTTCCATTCAAGAAGCTGCAGCAAGTAGGTCTTAACCCAAAGCCTGCCTGGGGAACTTAGTGACATCCTTCCTGGAAAGAAAACAAAACAAAACAGGAAAAGGAGAGCAGGGAGCTACAGCTCAAAAAAATTAAAATAAAGCATCTATCTTAAAAACTCAATTGGCTTATCTTCTATTACAATTTTTTAAAGACAAGGCTGAAACGTATTAGCTATCAAGGAGTAAGAATTCCACTGATTTACATTACAATGGAGCTGGTAGGGTTACTTACACAAACACCAACTTCTCTCAAGTTGCAGGGATTTTTATACCTGTTATGTATGTTTCAACCCAAAATTCATACAGGAGAAAAAGTGTTTGTCTAGAAAACATGTGTCACACATCTTTCATTCCACCTACAAAGTGAAGGAAGGAACACTACTGAATGCCAATGCTTGGGATCCCAATAGCTCTGGTCTGCCTGGCCACGGCATCTCTTTGCATGGTGGGTCCCTATTAGGGCATGAGGGTTGGTTACTGGAAAAGATTCAGAGAAAACATGAAGCTATGTGACCGGGTAAGATAGGCTCCAAACATTATTTTATGGTAGTGGCAAATTTAATCATCACATCATAGGCTGTTATTAAACTATCCCCAAGTCAAAACAGTCCAGCGAGAACCACAAAAGGAAATGTGGAACCACACTAGCTGGCACGGATGGACTCTTGACTAGCAAGTGCCCGGCCCCTGCTGTGTTTTTCACTATCTGAATGACCTTGGGCAGGTTACTCAAGTTCTCTGAGCCACAACACACTTACACACAAAATTCAGTGACACTGGCCTTATGCCTTACAAAAGATTACTTGTGAGACTAACCATGTTAATATTGTAGCAGGCGTACAAGTTTCTGGGTTTTTGTAAGAGTTTGAGGAATGTTACACCAAGCACCATTTCTAAATGGCTGCATCTGGAATGTCAAGATGATAGACTGAAGGGGTTTTCCCGGTTGGGGCTGGAAAGAACGCCTTCTGGACACACTCCCAAAGCAACTGCCTTCTCTCCTCACCCTTCCTCTCCCACATCCTTCCTACCCTCTCTTGGCATTTTACCTTTCCATTTCAATTCCTGACCATGCCTGAAAATTCCTGAGTAATGGGTTTTACTTTGCCATGTCAGAGACGGAAATCCCAGGATAGTTACTGAAGCTGTAGAGCACAGGTTAAAAATGTGGTAAACGACACAACTGTAGGATGGCTGGGGAACTAGCAGGAAAATCCATGATGGACAGGGCTGGGAGATGGCCGAGTGAGTAAAGAGCTTCCTGCCTAAGTGTGAGGTTCTGACTTTGGATCTACAGAAAGAAGCCAGTTGTAGTAGCTGGCATCTCTACTCCAGTGCTTCTGTTTGAGAATTAGAGGGTGAGATAGGAGAATGCAATGGCATCTATGCAACGGCAAAACAAGAGACCATATCTCAAGGTGGACGGTGAGGATAGACAACCTAGGTTGCCATTGACCTGCACACACCTGCTGTGGCTTTGTGCATGCTTGCATAGACACACATGGTACACACAGAAACACATATCAAACACATCTACACAAAGGCACATTAAAAAACAGAAACTGTAACAGGTGATGAAAAACTCTAGACAATTAAAAAAAATCATAAAAACTTCTTTTGTTGGAATCTAGAAGCATTATTATCATGAATGTAAATTTATATAATCGAAAATTAATCTTTTATTCTGTTCTATAATCTTGACCCAAAAGACCACCATAAGTATTGGATCATGGTTAGATGACATGAAGAATGACAAAGTGATTATGAAAATCGAGTATTTACAACCTGGGACCCAGACACACACTCACTCCTGTGATTTTTCACATTGTTACACCTCACACTACCACACCACGCTGTTACAGACACAACCACTCACGATGACTATTGGCAAATGAAAACAACTTGCACACATATTTATATCTAAAACGTTGAAGCCTAACCAAAGAAAACAGAAACTTAAATAAAACATGCCCGAAAAAAAAAAAAGAAACAAAAATCATTTCTAAGGACTTTTAAGGACTTTTAAGATTTTTTAAGACACTATTTAAGCCAATTTTTTTTTTTTTACTTCCTCAGATTTCACAGACTGCCTACTTTGCATGTCATATGCTTAAAGTCTTTCCAGACTTTATTACATAAAGGCACTTCTCTCTGGCCCCCATTCTTCAACCTTTTGCTGCAATTTATTTTCTTCACAGTGCTTATCATTTTCAGTAATTACCTACCTGACTTATTTGTTTCATGTTTCTGTCCAGACTCTCCCCAATGGACTAGAACCTCTGCCATGATGGGTAGCAAGCAGCCCTGTGCACTCTATGGCCAAGACCTATAGTAGTGTCTATACCCAGAAGGCACACAGCCACTCACTGCCATGGGATTCTACCACTGGACCTGTACCAAGCTTCATTTGAAAATCCATTAGGAAATCAGTGAATTTTTTGAGGTGCCCTTGAGGACAGACATGATGACAATTTTGTGGAGTCTGTCTTGGTGGAAGATGGACCCTTCAGCTCTCTGAGATACTAGTTGTTTTAAGCCTTTAAATCACTGGTATCTGCAAGCATCTCCTAGTGGCTACCTCGCCTGGCCTCCATCAGAATCCCCAAAGATGTAGCCTTATTAACAAGCTCTTGGATGATTCTTATCTAATCCATATAGACTTACTCCTCTGAACATCAGTTTTAGCTGTCATTCTGCATGCTGGTGTGCTTTGTCTCATAGCAGTTGTATTTAGGTGGAAGTATACATTGGGGAAAAAAAAAAAAACTCTTTTGGGTTCCTTCCAGTTTGGGATGAGATTAGCACTTTATTATTATCTGAAAGAATCACAAGGAAGTAATGCATTGTTCGCGGAGTCAGAGGAAGGGGTTAACTACACATGGAATGACAAAATAGGACCCAGCCTCCTGGTTAGTTGGAGGCTGTGAGCAACCTAGCTGCTAACTTGCCTCTTTCGTGGGCATGTGATGCATGGTGCTTCCCTATGCATGCTAGGACAGGCACAATGGTGAGTGGGAAGTATAGTCAGTAGCCTTCCCACTAAGGGGCACAATGGCCCTGTCTTTCATCTTCTTTGGAACTGTCTAACAGTCACATTCTTCCTAAAGTTTGACATTAAAACACTGATTGTTCCTAGGCACTAGACTGCTAGGATAAATCTGGTAACATATAGGTGAAATACACAAAGCCCAAGTAACAGCTACCATGGAATGTCCAGAGAAAAATCTGACATTCTGTCATTACACACAGCTCCTTAGAAGGCTAGGTCCTATCCTACGCCACTGCACATAGCTTTCACCGTACTGTTATCGACCAGGCTTTGAAAGTCCTATCACACTATCAGGCGAGTTTATTTCACAAGCACACTTCTATTTGTTTATCCCCTTGGACTCCTCTTTTATTTGCTTCACATTCCGGAGGGCTAGTGTGGGGGTGGGGGTGGGGTGGGGTGGAGTACTCAACTGGAGGCCAGTACTGATAAACCTATGAGGTAAGAGAGCCTGGCTCACAGGTACAAAGTCACTTAACAGAAGAGTAATAAATTATGCATTCTACTGCGCAGCGAGAAAAAGTGTTAACAATAATGTACTGTACCCTTCAAAGCAGCCAGAGGAGAGGATTCTGACCACAATCTTTAATGTGAATGCTAATTTCCTGGCTTAATCATTACATAATGTACAAATGATTCTAAATTTCACACTGGATCTCATAGTTACATGTCAATTAAGAGATATGGAAAAATCATCAGTCATAGAGAAACATAATGTAAATAATGGAAAAGAGCTTCTGGTACTTGTAGATAATAGCCATATATTGGGCTGAATATTCCCCAATTATATCTTCAACAGATAGTAAGCTGACTGTCAGAGCTTTGGAGAGCCATGGCATTTAATAAAAATAGATGTCAGAAATTTAGAGAACCATGGGAATGCTGGTAAGATTAACACAAAAAGATACTGAAATAAAACATGGTTCAGGGTGAGCCACTGCTTATTACATCCATTACTTATCTGACACATTACAACATGATGGTTATTTTTTCAGAGACTAGTCCTCCATTTGTTGTTAGATGGGAGAAGTGGGAACCAGGAACAACTGTGAGCAGCTGAGGAGGGGAAGCCTTCACTGCTGCTGTGGTGCTGTTCCTGGGCTGAGTGACAGGTACAGAGGTACAGCCTCTACTCTGGATGCTAGTCACAACATCCAGAGTAGAGGCTGATGGTGCTTCGGGGACCAACAGAACCACTTATGTACTAGCTCTTTCACACACATGCTGCTTAGATTAGCAGCTACTAAAAACAGATCCAAGCAACAGTTACTTTCATAATTACCGTCTGATATTGATGCTCTCCATCCATGATTCCGGGCACACTTTATTAAAACTGTATTGGAACAATTTCATACATGACTGGGACCAATGACTTTGATCTAAGATTTAAGTTTTTAAGTGAGGACAGTGGGGTGGGAAACACTATGAAGTGTTTAATTTTATTTTTATATGGAAGACAATAGTTTTTTCTCCCATATAATATTCTTGTTAGAAAGCTGGTTAGCTCTGGTATCTTAGGAATAAAGGATTTGAGTGGATATTAAAATAAATATAAATATACATGTGTATGAATGTTTGTGTGTACAATGCTACCCACTATAAAGTAGGCATGCCGGCATTAGGGGGCAATAAAGCTGTCAGGGACCATGAAGCATAGGTTCAGGAGTGTACTCCTGAATGTACTTCAGGCAAAGGAGGCCTGAAGAGAGGCAGACTTTGTAATTAGCTTGGTAAACTTGTGATATAAAAGCAGGATGATGGGTTGATCCTAAGGCAAGCCTATGAGCCCCTAAATAGGACTCTTCTATGTGGAGAAGTTAATGAGCAATGTAGTGAGTCTGACAAAATCCCAAGAACAGAATCTCAGGAAAGGCCAGAGCAACGAACTGGAAACTACCAGAGAATATGGATGAAGTTCGCCTTGTATCTTCCGGCCAGAGACACCGGTGTTCAAAACAAAATTACATCACACGTGTATTAGGTCTGCAAATCTAAACTAATTTAGTAAATATACAAATGAGAATTTCCATACCATAGCTTAATTATTTTTAAAAGAATGCCATTGTTTCTAAGCTCTTATTGGCAATTAAATTATGGCATTAGAAAATGTAAACCAAAGTTGTTAGTATTAACCACACTAGGATTAGGATAAAAGTCCAGTAAAGCTGCCATGTAAATAACAACTTGAAAGGCTCTGATAAAACTGTCCTTCTTGGTCAAAGGCACATAATAAATGAAATATAAAATATACACTTCCAGATAAGATGAGGTCCAATAACAGAACTGACTAAGCGCAGGCAGAGCTACACAATGTGTTCTATTTACTCACCCATTTAAAAGGAGACCTATCACAGAATATCACTGAGTCAACTTCAGGCTCACACTGAGCAAGAGTTTTATAATGTCACATAGTTCCAGGATGAAGAAAGATTATATAAATTAGGATGTCAAGAAACACAGTATTACACTGTTATTTTTTTTCTAAACTGTCAAAAACTAAACAATAAATAACAGACAAAAACTAAAATTTTAAGGACAAATATTTCAGATTTTCTTAGCCTGATTGGACTGGTACTATGATTTATAAGTAAAGTGGTTTTCATTTGTGACTCATTATTTTTCTAAAAAGACCTTTTTTTTTTTTCTTCAAAATATGGACTTTTATCATCCTAAAGTATTTGTATGATGTACAGACTTCTGCAAGATTTTCCAGTTTTCACTAAGCCACCACATGGCCACTTTCCCTTTAGCAAAGGCATGACTGAATCTCTATACAACTCTCACTCTCCTGAACTCCAGGACGTAAGCCTGTGTTTTTCCCTAATGGCCATAACTCCCAAGGACAACAAAGGCCCTTATGTTAGGGAACTAACAGTGTCTCATTCTAAGCAATAGGGATTAACCTATCAACCTTACTGGCTCTCTGAATACTTTTTTTCTACCAAGATGTTTTCATTTCTCAAATCTGTCATTTTCAAAGGAAGATTTTTCCCGTAGAGGCTATGCTAAAGGTTCACCACAAAGGCTACTACACTTCTTCCTCTTAGTAGTCCAGGTTTAGGTAATCTTTAGGAGATGAGAAGTTCAAGTACAAATTAGCCAGCGGAGCAGAGGCATTGCTCATTAACTAGAAAGTGTAAATTTGACACATCAAAAGGTCATAGAGATGTTGGGAACCTTAGGATGGCATTGCAGATTGCTACTACCCAGAAAAGATCATCAAATATAAAATAAACAAGAACTGAACAAAATACAACAGAAACAAAATCTTACAAGGTTCTAATTCCCCAAAGTGGCATATTTCAAATAATGAATATATTTCCATAGCAAACAAATTATTAACCAGTCTGTCATAGTTTGATACCTTTGAATATAACAGACAATAATTAAAAATCTGAATCCAATTAAAATTGGCTCAAACCAGAAATTTTTAAGAACTGAAAAAGAAAATCTAGAAAATCAGATGTAAAGCAATAGATTCAACGAAGACCAGTAACATGAATTTCAACTCTCACTTCTTCATGAAGCTATTTTAGGAAGCTAATAATCCGTCACATGATACTAAGGAGAAATTGAAAAAGGCATATGAAAGAAAAAGGGCGCAATACGCTGTTGGCACAAAAGTTACCATCAATCACAAAACACTTCGTTAACCTCGTGAATGTCCGTTTGTAAGATCTGTCCTGTAAGACAGCAGACAGGGAGATACTCTGTCTGCATTCCAGCACTATTTACTGAAAGAACGCCTACTAGGTGAGGGGTATTCCAGCCACAGGAAAGGAAACAACTGAAAGCTCATTACACTCATGGATATTCCCCCTCAACACAAGTGCTCCTGCGCCCTGCTGCTGAGATGTTTTTCAATTGTCTTAGTGACTGAATGGTATGAAAGAATTTTGTTGTCAGAGAAAATTTATTAAGAAAGTATGGGGATGGGGGAATGGCTCAGAGGTTAAGAGCACTGGCTGCCCTTCCAGAGGACCTGAGTTCAATTCCCAGAAACTACATGGTGACTCATGACCATCTGTAATGACACCTAGTACCCTCTTCTGGCATGCAGGCAGAACATTGTATACGTAATAAATAAATAAACCTTAAAAAAAAGTATTTGTTCTATGCATTACTATTAGTTTTCTGTCTTGTCACCAATCTAGATTTCAGTGAAGACACATGATTGTTAAAGGCTCATTATGACATCATAGTCATATAAATCACAGTTATGGTTCTGATGATAACACACAAAATAATAAGCAAGTATGTATAATGCTTCTGGCATTCTTAAAATGATGTGTTGTTTATTTGTCTTAAGGACTATTGGTTATTTGATATGCAGATTTATTTATCTTAAGTAGCTCACTGAGTCCTTGATAGTCATCATCAATCAAGAGAATCAAATAAACACCATGATTTGATACAATTTGATCCAAATGTTTATGAGTTTATTAAATACAGATATGCAATTTACTATTAATAAGTTAATGCTAACACCCTTAATTAAAAAAAATTAATCTTGGGTTTTAGGCTCCCAGGAACACCCTGAAACATGGGCTCTCCTTACTCCAACCAGAACTAAAGCAGGCAGCAATGTCTTAGTGTTCCATTTTGGGCCTTCTCAGTCTGTCTGTCTTTTTAGATTAAAGAATAAAATAACATAAAAATGTGACAACAGCTTCCTTTTTGTGTTTTCCTAATATTCTATTTCATTCTGAGGTAGAGGATCGTCTATATAAGAATGATTTTCAATATTCTGCAAGACTAAGATAAATTCATGGGTCTTCTATACTCAGTAGGGCAATGGATACAGACTCTACCAATAGACTACTCCACCATCTAACCAGCTGAGTGGCTGACCCTAGAGATATCAGCTCATCTCTTCTGAACTGAGACAAAATAGAACACCCAAACAGCACTATCCTCAGAGGACTAAGTAAACCACTTAATAGCAGCTAAGTACTTAAAACTGACCAGTTACTGAGAAACATAATATTTGCTTCATAACTGCTCTTAGGTTTTGTTGTTGTTTTCTTAATATAAGTTCCTCATGTTTTACCATAGACAATAACCGGTTGTACCTCTCATAATTACTTTTCTGTTCATCCCCCCCCCCCCAAAGCAGCTTTCATTATCTACAGAACGCATGAGCACTTCAGTCTGCTTTTTTTCCAATTCCCTCCTCTGCATAATCACACTTCTCTTTTTTGGTCCATGTTTCAAGGCTTGGGCCATCTTGCTCTGTAAATTACCACCTGTGTAACTGGGGCAGGGTATTTATTCTTTGTAAGGGCATCAGCTACCTCACTTAAAAGGATTCTGCTGTTTACTTTATCGGCTTTGAAAAGGTAGAGAGAAAAAACTCTTAGTGTACGGTATGTATGCTAGGAAGGTAGAGCTGAGGTAGAGGATCGTCTGTGTAAGAATGATTTTCAATATTCTGCAAGACTAAGATAAATACATGGGTCTTCTATACTCAGTGTAGTCATAAATAAAACATAAAAACTATTCTGTGCTTTCTCTTTTCAATAAAAATGCACACTACCACATATTGAAAGTGGCCAGGGCTAATATCAAATAGATGAGGTCTCCTATGCCCACTTTCCATTTTTTTCTAAGGGTGAAAATATCTCCAAATGGCTTCAGTGATTTCTGCCAGCCCTTTAGCGGGTGGCCCACGACAGTTTCCAGCTAGTCTCATTTTGTTTTGCAGCAAACCTCATTTACAAGACCACTCTGTTCCCTGGCTGGGTAATAGTGGTAATGTTTTAAAAGCTGGAAGTGACAGAGTAAAGAAAAGAAATGGATGACATTTCACCAAATGGATTTTCCAAAAAAGAAAGAAATATTTCTTCTCAGCTCTCTGGAAAAGTCAGTTAAAAATCCTTTTGACTGGGGAAAAAAGTCAGTCATCTCTTTTTCTTGTCATGATATTCCTTAAATGTGTCAATTTAAGGAAATAATTTTTATATGTTTTTAAGAAACTAAAGAAAATAAACAGCATCATTCTAAATTCCACATATTTGCTAATAATCTTGCAGTCATACACAGAGGGACATTAGAAGAGTTTAGCTAAAAGTGACTTCCAAGTAGACGAAGTAGACAGCTCCATCTATGCCTTGCACAAGTGAGGAGAGCTGGTCAGGGCCTCTGACAGGCTGTGCCTGCCTACAGGCGAACACAAACCATGGTCTAGAATTGCTACAGGCTGTGGTTTCCTCAGCAAAGATAAGCAAGCTTACCTGCTATGTAAGAAAACCTGGAAACTTTGTTTCTAATTCTGAACTGACCAATCATTTAAGCTATATGATATTCTACCTCAGAAATATGCACAAGTATTCTGCATAGATTTAAAAAGTGCTAAAATGTGTAAAAAGCTCAGACATGTTAGAACTCACTAATCTGCAAGTTATTAAGAAACTAATATCTGAGAAAGAAGTCTGACAAAGGAAACGCCAATGTCTTAACTCCAACTAGTTTTCTTGGATCAATATTTTATTTTATCTTTCCCTAAGTAGATGTTTTCCAGAAATGGTTATTTACCGGGTGAATGAATAAAAATGTATACCAAGAATGCTACATTAAAGAAAGAACAACACTAAAGATATATAAACATGTAACTTGCATGAGATCAATAAAGAAATAGAATTCATGGCCCTGAGAACTTAACATCAAAATGGAGAGGGACCATGTCTAAAAATTAACATTGGAAGGTACTGGATTTCCTGCTAGCAACATAATTCCTTCTTTACCTAGAACTTTCTGGGTACTAGATTATGGTGGAGAACTCCGCATTTAAAACTCATCTCTTCCATTAGTGTATTACTGGGCAAATCATTTCATGGCCTGCTTGTCATCAATTTTTTTAATGAAGGCAATGGAACCAGCCTAGATGCCCACCAACAGATGGACAGATAATCAAAATGTGGCACACACACACAGTGGGATTTTCAAAAGCAAAAACAAAAGGGTAATAAGAAAATCTGCAAGAAAATGGATGGACTGGAGAAGTAGCAGATGGCAAGGTGACCCAAACTCACAAAGACAAACAGCAGTGTCTACTCTCATAGGACGGTCCTAGTTTATAATGTGTAGTAAGTGTGTACATGTGAACAAAGCCGAAAGGAATAGAGAGAAGACATCAGAGAGTTAAAAGAAGGTAGAGGAAAGGGAAGGAGAAGGCAAAAACACGGAAGTGACTTGAAAGCTGAAAGGAGATGGGAGAGACGACAAGGGAAAGGGCGGAGTAGGCAACAGGAGAAGGGGCAAGAGAAGTAAGTGTGACATACATTGTTTTCAGATGCCATTAGGACAGCAAATGCTTTGAGTGTTAATTTAAAGTGGAAACAAAATTTTAAAAGGACAACAAAATATCACTCTGAAAAGAATCATTAAGTTGGCTGGACATAGAGGTGTATGCATTTAATCCCAGCACTCAGGAGGCAGAGGTATGGGGATCTCTTGAGCCGGACATCAGCCTGGTCTACAGAGTGAGTTCCAGGACAGCCTGGTCTATACAGTGATGCCCTGTCCAACAAAATGTTGAATTATAAATGCAGTTATATATAAAGTTTTAATTTTAAAATTCCAAAACAAGAGAAATAATAAGGTCATTTTGTTTATCCAGAGACAAACAAACAAACAACAACAAAACCCAAAAAGTTATTCCAGATTCTCCCAGATCTCCACAGCAGGGCTAATGCTCACTCACATAAAGATTGAACACAATGATGTCATTTAGAGCCTATATGCAAAAAAAAAAATCATAGTCATAGTCTTCTAAAAAAAAAACCTTGATCTTTCATTTCAGCATAACATCTTTGTGTATTTTGTATATTTATATATGTATTTGTCTCTGATCTTAACATGAGCCAGGCTTATGTTCCTTGCTTCTGTAGTATATGGCAAATATCTAATTAAATTATGCAAACAATGTTTGCCTAACATGTTCTATCTGGCATATAAACTGAGTGATTATGGTAAATTAATGCAGGTGTTTAGAAAACACAGAATAACTGCTGATAACCTGTCATAACTTGTGATTCATTAGCAATCATAATTTCAGATCTAGTTTAATTTTTGTTAATTAAGAGTGATGAATGTTTGTTATATATTTGAATTGCTAAAAAGAGTGATCATGATTATTAGCCAACTCTTCTTCTCCTTGACAAAATATAGAAGGTTGAAAACATGTTCATAATACATGTCTGATAAATGGTTAAATGGCTCGTTACAAGGGAAAAGCTTGTTGTATAAAACCCCATAATTTCAAGTCAAATTTCTTTAATGACCTACTTCATTGAACTTCCATGATGCTTTTCACCTTCCATATTTATTGTTTTTATGTTTGTTTTTATATATGTGTATATACATATACATACATGATTATATATATATAATTATATATATAATTATTTAACCTCTAGACTATATATATATATTTAATATATATATTAAATCTCTCTCTAGGGTTTCCAAGATGGATCTGCAGGTAAAGGTATTTGCTGCCAATAATGATGACATAGTTTGATTCTCAGAATCCACAGGTTAGAAACAGAACTAATACCTGCAAGTTATCCTCTGACTTCCACCTACATGCTATGGCATGTCTGCACTCATTCACATACTAAAAGACATAGGAACAAAATAAATAAATAAATAAATGTATAAAAAATCTTAAATATTACATCACCAACCATCTTATTAATCTGAAATCACTTTCTTTTTAACAGGGGGCTTAATTTCTTTAATGAGAGTGTATTCTAAATAATTCATTCAAGTGAGAAAAAACTTCTTCTATGGTCTTAAATAATAGTAAACTATATAAATTAGGATACTTTACTTTTTTGTGTTGTGTGTATATGCGTGTATGCTCACATGTTGGGGGTGCTTGTGTACATGTGCATGCACATCTGTGTAGAGTCTAGAGGTTAAATTCAGTTGTTGTTTCTCAGGTGGTATTCACCCTGGTTTTTGAAACAGGGCCTCTCTCTGTCCTGAACTTTGCTGACTAGGCTAGGCTGGTTGGCCTGTGAGCCTCAGGCATGCACTGTCAATGCCTCAGCACTGGGATAACAAGAACATTCCGACCTGGCCAGCTTTGTACCTGGCCGGAACTCAGATCCCCATGTGAACATACCAAGCACTTACCAACCAAACTACCTCCCAAGTCCTTTATTAAGTGTTAATGACTTTGGGTGATTATATATCTCATGCTATAGAGGTTATACAGAATTAAAAATGGCTGCTCCTTTTTTTTTTTTTCAAACCAAGAACATACACAGATACAAAATGACTTTTAAAGATGTGTGATAGTACAGTGAAAGGAGAGAAACAGCAGCTTCATTTCAGAGATACAGAGTGTGCTGGAGGTATACGGACTAACACATATGAGCAGGCCCTGAGTGGGTCTTCCACAGCTTAACCGCTGCTCATCTGACTTTCCATTAAGACAAAGAGAATTCTTCTGTTCACAAACTTTTCTTGGTGGTTGATAGATACGTAAAATGTACACACCTGAAGCCTAGTCCAGAGGTCACCTAGCCACCCAAGTGTCTGAATCAGAAAAGGGGACAAAAATCAGATTCTGTCGCTAATGCCACATGCATGCTTGCAGAGAAGTGACTGAAAGTAAGCACACGAGGCTTCAAATGTGTGCCAGGGCATGCTTGGCAAAGGCGACTCTTTCCTTCTGTTTCTGAAAAGTAATTTTCCTCCCGCTGAGTCATCTTGACTCGTTTTGACCTTTCCTTTGCAAACATTAACATGAAGCACAGATCCCACATGGCTTCAAATGTGCTCTGAAGACCCAAAGAGTCCAGGGGGAGGGTTAGGAACCATCAGCAGCGGACACTTGATCTACCTCATTCTTTGGAGTTCCTTCCACTTGGAGTGTTTTGCTTTGTGCATGCCATAATACACATGTATGTGTAGAAGGGGTATGCTCTGCACAGACTCTGCTTCTCAGAACTCGATTTAGAATTCTAATATGTGGCAAACCTTACAGAACACCAGAAGTGAGAGAAAAAGAGGTGAGCTGGCAATATCAAGATGAGTTAACCAAAGGAGCAAGACTTGTAGTGCTGATAAAATTTTGTAATAACCCGAGAGTAAGAGGAAGGTCTTGGTAGCAGAAAGACAAAAATCAGTGGGTCATTTTAAAATTGGATTGATTAGTGGGCACATGCAAGATGGCAGGAGACAAATTAAAGTAGGGAGCTGCCTTTAGATGGGATGCTGGGTGAGATACTTTAAGAAGAAAGTCCACCTCAATGCTTAAAAAGATAAACCTGGTAATAAGTCCAGTAGTGATGGATAATTAAAAGCCACTCTGTTTTCAGTTCCGGGTTTTCTGAACTAATATGTTCATCGGACAATGAAGCTTCGAATTATAGCATTATATTTAATACACTGAATTACCATGTTTACAAGACAATGAGATATGGAACAATAAAACCTGGAAAGATAAAAGGGGACAAACAGAATGATCTTAAACTTCTATACGATAAGCTATTAAACCAAGTCTTTTGTGCTCTGATTCTGTAATATTAGGTGCTGATGACTATTGGTTGAAATATTAAGGCAACTCTACGTAGTTAAAAGGAGGTTTATTTTGTGGGGTAACTTACAAGTGAAGGGATAGATTACAGGGTCTGGGAAAGGTGTAGCGCCATCCAGCAGTGTTCTCTGGAGAACTCGCTCAGTCTACCTCCAGCATCCAGGATCCAGGAACCAAGAGAGCCGGCACATCCAGATCTCAGGTCTTCAGGGCTCCTGTCTAGGCTCCGCCTTCTAGGCGTGACAGTTACCAAAGCCTCAATGGGGGTAGTACTTCCAGGTCAAAGCTGGAACAGCTACCCACTACAGATGACATTCATAAAGAGCTCCAAGAATGTACTACAGCAAATTAAAGGAAGCAGTGCTCTGAAATAACACGTGAATTAGACTAGCAACAATATAGTACAGTCTAAACTGTAAGTGCAGGCTTTGTCTTCTCTGTTTACTGTTGCATTCCTAGGGCCCAGGACAGTATGGGATCTTCAGTAAACCCTTGCTGAGGGAGTGTAAGAACACAAAGAAAATGTACTATTTCTTGGAGGATGTGGCAAGCTGAAACCTATGCAATGAAGAGGAATTGGTAAGTGGGGGCAGGAATCTTGCTCTGACTAAGGAATACTAGCGGAAGGAATAACCTGTGGATATTAGGAAATGAAAGAAGATCTGTAAATGAGGGAGTCTAGTTGGAGGAATGAATGGAGCTGAAGCCATGAAGATTAACAAGGGACAGATAACAGGGCCTTGTCATCCAATGCAGGCAGTTTGAACTACAGCCAAAGAGGAGGCAAGGAAGGAATCCAAGCAAGAGAAAGACTGTCTTGATTCTGGCAAGCCACACCACTTCTTTAAGCCTAAATTTCTAATTTGTAGAATAAGGACAATAACACAGAGGGTGCATGTGTAGATTAAACCAGACAAAGCTACTGGCGTGAGTTAGGAATTCCACCCAAGGTAATTTTGTTCTCAGCCATAGCACACTGCCCTTCAGCCCCAGTTGACTGCACCTGCCTCACAGTATCACTGGCACTGGGCCGTATTTTCAGTAATGTTTGGGTATTGTTTGACACTCTGTCTTCTTTATTGCTAGTTAAGGAGACGTTCACAGTGTGAGTTTTCAACAATAGATGCAGAACACAGCAAGACTGTAATGCCTCCTTGATTACCTCTCCCTGTACAATATGATGGAAAGAGAAAAAAAGGAAGTGTAATAATATCTAAAATACAATTCTTCAAAGCCTCAAAGCTAACAAGCACATCCAAATGGCCATTACAGTAAAGGTAGGAACCTAAGACTTCATAGACACTCAGTGCATGGGAAGGGTTTATTCCTGAGACCTTTGAGCATCTCGCAAGCCATCAATATTATATCAATATGTTTTTTTTTTATTCTATAGAATTCAGCAAAGTAGTAACAACTGACTTCCAGCACAAAGGATGCTGGCTTAAACAAGGTCTCCCTAACTTTCAGATTCCTATCAGCTACCTTCTGTGCAGTGTGCTTATTTACACAATATAAAGGGTGACTGGAAGCCAGACAACACCAATTACCATCTCAACCATGGCCGGCTAGCTTTCTGACTTAAGAAGTAGCCCTACAAATTCAGAAACACTTAGTGGCCCCTGGAGGTTACCTGCTCACTCCTGTGTAGAGAATGATGGCCTTTGTTTCTGTAGTGACCAGGGTTGGGTAGGAGGAGGAGAAATCATATTAAAATAAAAGAGTGAGGTGGTAACCACAACCAGAAGTTTGTACACACACACACACACACACACACACACACACACACACACACACACTCACTCACTCGTAATTCTTATACTTCTCTTTATTGTAGTGGTCATTTCAGGCACTATTTTAGTGCCTTGACTAGAGTTCCCCAGCTCTCATTTCAATAGTATAGAAATGATAAAGATAGTTTAATATGTACCTTGTTTTTATCTATAAACTAGAGCTAGTGCTTACTTATTGATATCACAGACCCAATCCAGGAAGACTGTGGCATTCTATTCTATAGCTCATCTCGAAGCCAATTCTTCTGAGGTAAGTCAAGGCCCTCCTTGATTTGTTTGCACCTGCACTGGAACTAGCTCTTTATAGCATCTTTCTGTACAGAAAAGATGCAGACATACTGCCCAGGGAAGAGGGAGAGAGATGTATAACAGATACACACTTTACAGATAATACCTATGTAGTAGGAAATGAACTTCAAATGCTGAGGGGTCTGCCAGCCTACTTCACGAGCTAAATTAGTATAAGTGATGAACTACTGTGGAAGGTCAAGCCTCTAGAAGGTAAAAACTGCCAATGCTGAGAGACTGCTCTTCTACATATCCTATGATGTCTCCAATGTGGGGAAAAACATTTTAAGGACCATGACTCATGTCTGAATGTGGCAGCAGTGTTCATACAAAGATCAAGTGTTAGGAAGGCATGGAAAACTGGAAATGAAACAACTATATAAAAACCTACTTAGGGATGATCTAATCTTTGTTGATTCAAATTCCTGTAAGGGTTAGAAAATTCTACATTGAGCACACTTTCCATATTTCTCTTTCCAAAGTTGTCATTAATTTGGTATTTACAAAAGACTTCTTGACCAAGATACAAAAGAGATTTTTTTTTTTTAAATAGTGGCCATACTAACTCTGTCATTTGCAGTCACTTGAGAAACCAAGAGTAGTTACTCAGGAAACACTGGTGAAATTGGACATCAGTAAACCTCTATTTATTATGTACATTTTATTCATTGGATCTTTAAGCACTTCAAAAGCCTGACCAACTCAGACTTATCCACCCGCAAAGCTCTGTTGGCTACAGGAGCAAACAGTTAAGTGTTTCAACTAGAAAGTAAACACATTCCCATCCCTAGGAGACTTCAAAAGCATCTTACATAAGCACAATCTAACTATCTGTGTTGGAAATTGGCCAGACAACTAAAATCCACAACACTTTCATGAAGCCTGCTAAAAGTATCTCAACACCTCATGGCCGTCAACTGTTACTTATTCCATATTTCAGGAAAGGTTCTTTCCAAAGTGAAGAGGCTGCTCAATGCCAAGGTATACATCTTAGATCCTGGGAAGCTGCTCATTATTGTCACTGTTGTACTTTCAGTCCACATTTCATTCTGTAACAGGGGACTCAACTCTTGCTATCCCTTAGCAAAGGTCTGGACTACATTATTTCTTTTGAGAAACTCCTAAAGCCTACTTTCCAGTGAGGTCTCTAAACATCACCTGTCAGTAATCTCCTACCTCCTTCTCAAACACATTCAAGTCCTCTCAGTATTTGAGAGCATCTACCTATTACATTTTGCATATTTGTGATCTAGAAATTATGGGTTGAACTATATCTCCTTCATAACCTTTGGTAGACAAACTGTGACTAATTTGGAAATAGGATCTCTGCAGCTGTAATCAGGTTAACATGAGGTCATCCTCCAGGGTGAGCCCTGATTCAACAGAACATACTAGAAGATGCACATCTGAATAGAGATGAAGACACCAAGGCAACATGGAGATGGAATCAGAGATTACAGAGTTTAGGTCTCACAAATGATGGAGGATCTGAGACCACCAAAAGCTTTCATGATTTCAAGAAAGATTTTCCCTTGGAGGTTTGGCAGGCAGTATGACCCTGTCAGTACTTTCATTTCAAACTCTAGTCTTCAGAACTGTGTGACAATGCATTTCTCTTATTTTTGTTCTGTGAAGAGCATAAAGGCAAATGAGTGAAAGTTAAAAGAAAACCCTGGTAGCTCAGCACAGAGACCTAGCTAGAAACCCTTAGCAATCATTTAACTATTCAACTTCTACTACCATAGACACCACAGCAAAATTTTTGGTTCTTAAAATATGTCAACACTTTGGGCACTTAAAATACTTCTAAACATTCACTAGTTCAATGAATCCTAAGGCAGCCACAAAGAAAGAAAACTGTTGATTATGCTCACCTTCTAGATAGAGAACTGGGAACAAAGAAGGAACCGCCTGGCCAGTAAAGGGCATTGCTAGGATTAGGACCTCGGCAGGCTCTCACTGAGCTGAGATCAACCTTACAGACAGGACCCTCAATCACTACAGCCTCTGGTCTCTTTAGTGAAACTTCCTGCGTGTGAAAACAGTAGGACACAGACTCGGACCAAGTGCCTTTTTCCCCAGTAAGAGTTTACACTCTTCACTCACTTGTCAGCTACCTGGAAAGTTCAAAGAAAAAGATGGAGGAAGGTTGAGTTAGAACCATCCATCACCTTGCAAAGACGCTGGAGAGTTCTACTAAGGGAAAATTCAACCCGTGTCCTGATTCTGCTGAGACCTCTGATGCTCTGATGCAAGGGCTAATGCTGAATTTCAGAGATGGTGTACATACCAACCAGACAGAAACACGAAGGAAGCAGGACAGACATGAAGTAGGGCTTTAGAAATCATGTCTTATAAGAAAAGCAGGGAGTATTTGGTCTGGAGAACTAAGCAGACAGCAACTGCTGTGAAGTATTAGGGAGGTCAAGTGTGGATGAGCCTCCAGGATGGCTTCATTTTGTTGTTTTGGTTTGTTTTATTGACAGCAGAATGAATGGGAGTCAAATGAAAGCCCCACTGATCCAATCAGCGGGTGACACATTTCTAGCAAGAAAATCATCCAGGGGAGTAGCCAGCATGGTGCTATGGCAGCCCCGAAGCAGATGCATATGAGCGGCCCGGGAAGCAGTGAGCTGCTATTGTTATGTCATCAGGCCCTATGTCATCTCTGTGCTTTTCCCTTTCTGACTGATGATGCTCTTCATCTGCAGCCAAAACAACTATAATTCTGGTTCAGGGGGTCCCACCACAACTAATAAGATATGGGGTGATGAGGTAGTCAACAAATATCCTTATCTTATGAGAAACCAGAGGAAGAATGTTACCCCTTACAAGCGCTGGAGGAAGAACACAAACTCATCTTATCACATTGTATTAGTGCTTTCCATTGCTGTCCTATTCCAATGACCCTAAGACATCAGGGATTAGATGATGTGTGATTTGTGTGAGTTCTAAATTAAGCACTTTAAAAATACAACCATGCTTGGTTATTTAAATCTCTATTCTATATATTATGAAAAATGTTATTACAGTCCTAAATCTTCTTCCCATTGAGTCAGATTCCTCACAGTGGCTTTCTACATCAGGATCACTGATGTATTTCAGCAAATAGCAACTTGATATCTCAAGTACTTCCAACTCTCCAGTGTCATAACCAGGTTTCACTGCTGGACTGTGGGTCTGATGCTTAATAAGCAATCCTGTGCTTGGCTGTTAAATACAATGCGTTCAGATTACAGTTATCCTTAATGTGCATGTTCTTAAGTAGAAAAAGAGGCCATCAGTAATAAATATTTTCTTCAATGGGACTGCACTGCTCTAATTCTGAGCCTTTCTGAAAAAATATCGCATTGTTACTTGAAGGCACTGAAGAGAGTGATCAAAATCACCACAGACAGTTCCAACAATACTCACAGTTCAGGCACAAGAATATAAACAGCTACATCCATATCTGTGAATGAACAAGCAATGATATTCCCATCAGAAGCAGAGAGAACTCAACTTCATGCAACTTCCAGGAGTCAAAATACAAAATAAGCACTTTAAGAATTGCTGAAATATGGCACCGTTTCATTATTATAATTTCTTTCAACTGTAAGAAGTGTCTATCTTAAATGGTACCTCTGCATTTACCTAAGAGGAACTTAACGGATATTTGCTTAATGGAACACAGGTTGGCAGGAATATTACAAAGGAGATTTCTGATATTGTCTAGCATGGCAGGCTGTTAAATTTCTTTCTGAACCTATGATTCTTTTAACCCAAGCCCTTAATGGCAAGATGGAAAAGGGAGCTCTAGACATGAGTGAGCTCAGTCCTTGAAATGCAGTGAAAAGATCATATTCAATTAGGAACCACAGAGCTGGCAAAGAACACTGTGCAGTTACTGGGCACTGTGCCCAGTGGGTGTGAGAAGACTCAGAAACATGCCTAACCCTTCCCAGGTGTGCTGCTGGCAGTCCAGCTACTTCCACAGCTGTTCAACGGATTACCTTGATACAACCCTGCTCTCTACACCCACTCAAAGGAAAGCCAGCTTGCCCAGGGCAGGATGGGCTGCCCTCCACTGGAATAGTGGAGCTCCTGATGCTTGGTTGTTCTAGGAACCTCCAGTGGTCCATTTTGAATTGTCTGTGTGGCTGATCTTTTTCTTTCCAGAGGCTCATCATCCTATACTAATTTATTAATTTTCCTCCCCCAACATCTCCTAATCTAAATACATCAGGCAAGAGAGAGCAATTTACTACCCTCCTGTAGTCTGAAGACAGGCACATTCGTGTCACCCAGCTGTCAATCTTCAAAAGGGAAGAAGATAACCTCCCACAAAACAATAGAACCCCAGCAAAGACTGTGTTATATAAAACAGTTGATTAATAAATGAGTCATTGTGTTTCCCACGTGTAAAGTTGAGATCTTACTGATCTGAGAGCCCTGCTTTTCCATGACCCTTCTCTGCACAAAAATAGTGAATGTTTGCCCATTGGCCAAATGATGAAATGACAACCCCCCACCATGGCACTGCCAGTCTCTTCCTGTCACACACCTCTCCAGCCTGGATTCCAGCCAGTCCCTGTGGAGAAGCAGTTGATGTTCCAGTAACTGCAGAGCTGATCTGTTAACTCAGTAAAGACTACTCTTAGCTTTCCTGCCACTAAGCACCCAATTTGGGGACAAGTAATAAAATCCAAATGGGTTCTGAGTTGTCTTCTCTAAACAATACACCTACAAACTGGATTATTACTTGATATTGTATTTAATCACCTAGCACATTTTCTGACATGCAATGTATATAAAAGTGGCTATTCATGATAACAAGGGAATGCCACTTCACACTCTAGTCTAAAATCTTATTTGTCTGTTACAACTCATCCTATACCAACATTAAATAGTGTATGTACATACATGGCTACATAGGGAGTTACATGTAAGTCTTAAGAGCCTATGAAACTAAAGAATGTAAAGGGTTGCATGTGTAACACACACACACACACACACACACACACACACACACACACGGTTAACAATTTTTAAATTATAGTAAATATGATCTCCTGAAACTGAAATGATAGGATATGCTATAGAAACCTTACATACCAAATTTGATTTAAAGAAAATGCTTAATAAAAATGTTTTAAAAGAAATAAAGAGGAGAAAAAACTAAATTTTTTGGTTGAGTCAGACAGTTGAAACATCCTATGAAAGTGGAAACTATGTTGCCTCAGCTTTAATATGTTCTGGGTGATCTTGGTAAATGTGCCAGAGGACCAGGACTCTTAATTCTTTGCACAGTATTTTCATTCTCCCAAATCTGAGCAGGTAACTAGAAGACTAACCACTCTTATCACATCCTGCATGTGAGCTAATACTATTTTATACACATGGATTAAACACAGAAAATGTTTGATTTCATCATGGAAGGATTACAGGGCTTTTGACGTTCACCCGTGAATCTAAATGGAATTTGACAAACTGTTACGGTGGGAGGATTTTTACCTGAAACGAACTTGGTTTTGAGCTTGCCCATGTGCTTGTTCTGTCCCACACCTATGGACAAGAAGCACAAGAGCCTTTGTTTGTTTTCTCTTGGCTTTGAGTATAAACCTGTTCCTGTAAGCATTTCTATTTGACAGTGTATACTAACCTAACCTGGACAGTTAATTATCTAAAGTCTGTCTCTCTCCTCACCTGCTTCCTCCCCAGTTCAGTTCTTTGTTTTGTAATGGTGTTACAGACACAGCCATGCCTGCCTCACACATTCTGGGCAACTCCTCTACCTCTGAGTCACATCTCCATCCCCCACAATGCCTTTGAAGTAATTTCTCTTACGGAGTTTTTAAGTTCTCTAGAAATATGACATGAATGTGGAATTGTAGCTTTGAGTCAAACATTATGTCTTTTGCATTGATTTTCTAATGAATTCTTCAGAGTACACTCATATTTCACTAAGACGATAGCAAACTCTTCCCCCTTACAAGCTATTAGTTAACAGCAGATTTTTTTTCTCCAGAAATAATGACAATTTGTAATCATTCAATTCCTGTTTGCTGAAAGAGATTTCCTACAAACCTGTTCCTGGCTTTAGGACAGAGAAGTCCTGTTTTTCTACATAATTCATATTAATGTGCATCCATGTTGGGTTCTGAGTGAAGAATCCAACACAGATGCCTCAGTAATTACCGCCACTCCCCTACACACACACACACACACACACACACACACACACACACACTACTGTTCTTCAAGACCTTGATCCCAGCCAACACACAATGCACCCTATACACACGTTGTCAAATTCATGCCAGGAGTGTGCTAGGTGACTCACACAGCTCAGAGTGGCACTCAAGGGGCTGGTCATGGCCTGTTAGGTCCCGGGGACACTGTCCTTTTACCTGTTCTCTTTCTTGTATGGATAAGGTACATTAACTCTGTGCTTCAGAATGCTAAGAGGTGAGGGCAGGGAGAAACCTATTCCCCAACTCCTGTTTAAACATTTTTATTTTTATCCTTTTCTTTTGAATTCACTTCTGGTAAAAGTCAAACACATCTGTGCCCAGATCATAAATACTATGCTATCGTCAAAGAGAAATGACATCAGCCCTACTGTGTAGAGAGCTGGTAGTTCCAAAAATATTCAGTTTCAATGTATACAACTGAAGAAATATAGGACTAGCTGCTTCTCAATCTACAGACACATGCTTCTTCTAGGCACATGTTAGAAGTGAACATAAACACTATTATCTGTCTCTAGCATTCTGCTCATATAAAGCAAATCAGAGTAGGTAGATTTAAAGGTGTCTGCTTGGATATCTGGGAGATGTCTTTTAACAGCAGCTTGTTGTTAAACCATACTGGGTTGTTTGGTTTAGCTTCTTGTGATTCAGAAAGGGGCCAAGACATAATGGAAACAGAGATAACACATCTCAACATGACAAGACCAGTGTTTCTTAGGTCTGCTAAAAAACTCTACAGGGGCCTCCTATTTGAATGGAATAAAGATAAAGTCCTCAATGCCTGTCCCACAGCTCACCCTCAACCCTCAGGGTCCCTCCTGCCTAGTTCCTTACTTTGCTGCATAGCCACAGTGCTCACAGGGTTCCTTAGTTAAAAGGCCAGGACCACATGCTCTGCTGTCCCTCTTTTAGTCTAGTGTGGTTTCTTCTTTTCTGATTCTCCATCTTCTATTTGCTTCTTACATCCTCATCCTCATCCTTTTTTAGTCTCCAGAGCATTTGTTACAATCTTGTATATTTAGTATAAGTGTGAGTCTATGCACTTGTGGGGGTGGGGGTATGTTCACCAGGTGTAGCTATGTGGAGACCAGAGTGGACTTAGGATGTCTTCTATTGTTCTCCACTTTATCTGTCTGAGACAGGGTCTCTCACCTAACCTAGAGCTTGCCAGTGGGCCAGTGAACCCCAGAATCTCTGTCTTTACCTCCACAGTGCTGGGTGCACCCAGCTTTTACATGGGCGCTAGAATCCGAGCTCAGGTCCTGTTTGCACAGTAAGCATTTACCTACTGAGGTACCACTCCAGTCCCTTCATCAACCATTAACATTGAATGTTTGCTTATCTCTCCTTACCAGGACCCAGTTCCAGAGATCAGAACCTTCATCATTTATCCTTATTTTTTTATTTATTTATTTATTTATTTATTTATTTATTTATTTATTTATTTATTTATTTATTAGAATGAATGAATGGTTGCAGAACAATGCTACTTGACCTGGGAATGGAAATGACAAGAGAAAGAGAGAGTACAGGGGTCAAGCACTGGAGATCAACTCGAGGAAACAACATGGAAAAAAAAGAGTGGCGCTTGTCTGTACCTTACCTGGCCATACAAAGAAAGTAGGCAACGCATTTAAGGTCTTGATAAAAAACTTAGCACAGAAGGAAATTACACTAGGATATCTACAGACAGCTGTGAAGGAACAGAGAACTCACTAGCTACTGAAGTGCCCTTGGTATAATTTCCCACCAGGAACCTAGAGATGCAGTTAGCGTGATTGCTTGTCTATAGCCAACCTTGACTACAAGGCAGAATGGTGAGTGAGTCTGCAGGGACCCGAAGGCAGTGAGAGCAGCAGGGCCATGGAGACTGTGAGAAAGGAGAGAGCCACACATCCTCGAACACATACATGGTGGACTCTGACAACGGCAGAATAATGCCTACCACTCCAAATTTCTACCCTGTGTCCCACACTGTGAGGAGAGTTCTCTACTTAGCTTAGCTTCACCCTCTCATTTTCCAAGGACTAACTAAACCTTTAAGAACTTTCACAACACATTCAGTAACAAGAAACAGATGTAGAAGTTATAGCATACGAGCTTGGTAACCCAAGCACTGGAGAGGTTGAGCAGGAGGACTGCTGTTGAGAGTGAATCCAGCCTAGTTTATACATAAACTAGAGGCTAGCCTGTGCTATGGAGTGAGAGCCTGCCTCCAACAAAACATATATACACAAGAAAAGAAAAGACTTCATCTTATCCAATACATTTTCCCACTCAGAGGCAGCTAGGGACTCCAGAGTCTAAGCACACCTTCAATAGCTGATGACCAAAATGCCACAGTTCAGGATGGCCAGGGTTGGCATTCCCTGGTGATGAGTGATGTAAGAGCTCTGGATACAGACCATGACTCCGGTGCTGATCTTAGTATATGTTACTGTGCCATTACTCAGACTTCTGACCCAGACACCCTTCAGGAGGTTTCTAGTCCATTTTCAGGTACATTCAGTGCATACTTAATTTCTACCACACAAATAGGCTGGGAGCACATTCTCCATGTACTAATCCTTTTGTTATTGGAGACCCTTTCCTTTCAATGCAGGACTCCAGTGTTCTTATTTTCTCAGGGTCCACATTCCATCATACATATTTAAACCTTCTGTTTATTTCTAACTCCTTTTCTAAATATTTCATCCTGTTTCTACAAAAAACACTTGTGTATATTTTATGGCCGAAAAATCTTGCTTATGGGGCTGGAAAGATTTGCATGGATCAGGGCTTAGTTCCCAGAACCCCCATGGTGACTCACAACTGTCTGTAACTCCAGTTCCAGGGGATCTGACAGCTTTTTCTGGCCTTTGCAGGCACAAGACACACAGATGATGTGCAGATATATAAAGGCAACATACCAAGACACATACATACAAACAATAAGGTAAAAATATGTACTTTAAAAAGTCTTTGCTTGCCAGGCAGTGGTGGCGCACACCTTTAATCCCAGCACTCTGGAGGCTGAGGCAGACAGATCTCTTGAGTTCGAGGCCAGCCTGGTCTACAAATCGAGTTCCATGATAGGCTCCAAAGCTATACAGAGAAACCCTGTCTTGAAAAAAAAAAAAAAGCCTTTGTTCATCCCTATAATACACTTTTGCTACAGATACCGATTACTTACCAAGCAAGCTGCCCAAAGGGTGGTCACCTCCAGGTCCTTCCTCAGCTTTGTGTGACCCTTACCTCCCTGGAACAGGATGCCTTGCACCTGGCTACTCTACTCCATTTCTAGGGACAGAAAACAAGGCTTGAGGTCCAGGAGGCACTCTGCGGTCGGTCCTTTGCCCTCACCTTCGACTAACAGCATCCTGTTCTTCCCCTTACTTGCCAGCCTCTCTTTTTTCTACTTTCATGAAATGCAGTATTAGCTCCAACTGTGGCACCACTGGGCTTCCTTCTCAGTTATCCCCTGTATTTCCATGGTTTCCTAAGGGCAACAACAGCCAGTGTCACTGAGTACCAGAAGCCAGAGCTCACAGTAGGCTCTAAACCAGATATTTTTTGGGGGGTGCTCTAGAAAATTCAGGCAGTTGTTATAACTGGGTAACTCTGAATGTCATATAAGGTACTCATATTCCTGTTGTCTAAGATGAATCGTGTGTCTTTTAGTCAGACCTGCTCTTGTATACATAGTGTCTTGGGTGGTGACACAATTATCTATCTAGTCATATAAACCAGAAAGCTGAAAATCATCCTTGGTTCTCTTTGTACCCATCATCACCTTCCCTAGACATCCTACTGTTTATTAAATTCGATTTGCTTTACAAACTGTGCTGTCACTGCTTATGTCTCGGGTCAAGGCCTGTCTGGACCCCAGCGTGACATTTTCCACTTGCTCTGTCTTCAGTCTGGTACCCCACACTGTTCCTTTCAGAGGCCCTAACGAATGAAGTGCAATAGTAAAGCACATCATAGATGCACGTCTTTCCCTTTTAATCTTCTGGAGTGTCTGTATGTAATGGAGTTGAAACAGTTTACAAATGAACAAGGGAGACTTTCCCTGGTTAAAAGCACCCTGCCCTGTGCCTACCCTCAGCCCTAATAGTTTTCCAAACATAGCAAGTTCTAACACCTCTACTCCTCGGGCCACAGTACTCTAGAATGCTTTTTCTGTTACCCCAGTGATCATGGTGAGCACCTGGTCACCATTTAAAACTCGGATCAGACTTGAGGTCAGCACCATTGATGAGTTTTCACAAAGCTCCCCGCTTGAGCCCTCTATCCTTTGCAAAAAGTTCTTCAGAGTTTCACATGTTTTGTTATCGGACATGTTTAAAAATCTCCTCCGTTAACACTATGGAGGCATTGAAGGGGAAGAATATGTACAGGCTGTATCCCTTTTCCAAATGCTTGGGATCAGAAGTGTTTTGATTTTGAAACACATGAAACTTGCGCAGTGAGGCAATGCAGGGAAAGCCCACCCCTGAACACGAAATCCGTTCTTGGTTCACCTCCACTTTACAGCCAAGCCTGCAGGTAATTTTGTACTATATTTTTAGTATGCCTGTTTTTGTTGCTATTGTTTTGAGACAGGGTCTCTCTCTGTAGGCCAGATTGGTCACCACCCTGCTGTCTCAGCTTCCTGAATACCATATGGGTGGGTAACACAATGCTGGTCTCTGTACCTGTAAGCATGTTGACTGCAATTTATCACATAATGTCACATATCAAATTTGTCACTTATGGTGTCATATAATCACTCAAAAAGTTTCAGATTTTGGAGTATTTCAAATATGGATGCTGACCATGTATTCATCAAGTTTGTGCCTGTAGATCCTAGAAATCTAAATAACACATAGTTTTAGCCAAGTAAAAGAATGAATGTCCTTTGAGTTTCTCCACTAACCTTCTAGATGTGCTCTGAGTTTGGCCAATAACACTAAGGAAGCTGCTGTCAAGCTAGGATGTTCCTCTGAACTACGGAAATTGTATGCAAGGTTCTTTGTGTGCCCTTATAGACAATGCTTTCGAGAATTTGACAAACTAAGGTTTGAAATATATCCTGAATTACATTCCAGGTTAGGCACAGTAGCAGACTCCTGGAATCCTAGTACTTGGGAAAGGAGGCAGGAGGCTCAGGATTACAAGGTCATCCTTAGGACATGCTGATTTCAAAGCCAGCTTAGGCTACATCAGATTTTATCTCAAATATATAAATAAATATCATAAACCGTTCAGAAATATATACAAATATAAAATTTATGAATAATTTATAATGTTTTATATCATAAATTGGTATTTTCTCTCTTAACCTAGTTTTATAAGATGACATAAAAATTCTAGATTGATATAGTCAATTGCTTAACTGCTTAAGGGGCTGCAAGGCCTGAGTTCTGGAAATTCTACTGTATGTGTTTCCCCAAAACAGATGATTTTCACGGACTTCTGCATGCTGCCTGTGCTTTTCTTTCCTGAACTACATGTTGCTGAAAACACTACGGCTGTCTTAACTGAGGGGGAAATCATGTGCATGGAAAACGTTATAGACTATTTGAAAAGGAGTAACCTGCTACTTCTTTGAAGTTCACACAATGATTTAACTATGAAAATGTGACAATCTTAGCTTTAACAATTTTATATATAAAAACATTTTGTTTACAAGCTATCATCTTACAACCATCATGAACATATGTCAAATGCTAATCATTTCTTATGAACTTGGCTTCACATTTTATTTAGTTTTAAAAGCTATTTACTCATAAATGATTACAAAGTAAATCCCAGTCTGGTCTGGACAATGCGACAAGGAAACTCAATTTAAGGAATTCATTCATGCTTTTATCCAGTCAGGCTTGAAATTGCAAGTATCACCTGCACTGTTGTGTTTTAAGTGATGCAGGCTCTATAAAGTTCCTAAGAGCATGGCATCCATAGTCTCTGATTTATCCAGAGGCACCTTAAACAACAGCAGGATTAATTTGGGAGAATTACAATCCAGCTCCCATTTACTAAGTGTTGGTACATGCTACACAATATGAGCAACTTCTTCATCATTCATGATTCTCTCGACATCCCAAGGTGGCCTCTACTGACAATGGCTACATTAAGTAATAGGATTTGGCAATACAGTTAAGATTTCATGGGATCATTATGAAAAGTAGTCACATTTTATTGACTATATACTAACTGTTGGACCCTAAGGCTTATATACACTGTCTCATTTGGTTTGTACAACCTCATCTGAGTCAGTTACTGTTTTTATATCCATTTGTCAGATTAGGAGAATAAAGCAAAGAAAGGAGATGAGAACAGAACACATGGCTACTAGGTAGTTCAGCTGGTGTGATCTGCCCCACAATGAAGGTTATTCACACTGGAGTTGGTGGGGCATATAAGCAAGTGTGTGGGGGGGGGGCGGGATATGAAGAGGCCAGAAAAGGGCATTGGGAGCCTTGTTCTATTGCTCTCCAACTTATTTTTTTAAGACAGGGATTCTCATTGAGCTCGATGCTCTCTGTTTTGGTCAGGCTGGCTGGCCAGCTAGCTCCTGGGGTCTGCCAGTCTCTGCTGTCGAGTGTGGCAGGCACAGACAAGTGTGGTGCTGAGAACTCAGATCCTCTTGCTTTAACATCCAGCAGCACTTCAGCCCATGGAGACATCTCCCCAGCCCAGCTCCCTGAACTCTGCCAGTAAACATCATACAGTGGATTTTCAAAAGCAGATACAGTGAAAGACTTAGAGCTTAGTCATTTTTTTTTTTTGACAGACAATGTTCCACTCTTTCTAAAATTCTTCTTTAGAGCATGCATTTAAGTTCTCTCTTAATTCCTTTTATATTTCACTAAAAGCCACTGCATTCTTAAATAATTAAAGACACTGTGAAGACAGTATTTCTCAAACACCCTAAGTGAGAGGTTGCTAGTTTGCAGGAGTGTAGGATCAAAGATTCAGAAGATGGCTTTTATCTGACAGTATCAAAGGCCACTAACTAAAAAAGGATACAGAGTTCCTAGTGCAGTAAAAAGGAAAAGCTGAGTCCATTGAAATAGAATACAGGAATGTTGGCAAACAGGTAATTCAGAAATGATTACCTCGGCTATTCGAAACTGAACCATCCTGTATTCTCTCCAAGAGTCAGTTTTGCAAATGTGAAATCTACTTAGTGGATTTGTCACAAGTGCCATTTCCCCTGCTTTGTATTGTCCCATGCGTAATTGTCACCATACACCAACAGGCACAACGGCCCATGTGCGCATGCATACACACACACATACACACACACACACACACACACACACACACACACACACACACACACATGCTTTATAGATTAAAATACACACTTCTGCCTCCTACAGCTGGGATTTATCCTTCAGAAACTACAAAAGCATCCAAGAAGCTGAGCTGTCTTTCCAAGTTCTGTCGTGTCTCTAGCCATTAGGTCATGTAGATATTTCTACAATCTAGCCAATTAAGTAGCTTGACTGCCTCTCCAAAGGTCCATGTTTCTTCCTTAAAGAGAGAAAACCAGACAGTTCCAATGATTTCCAGCATCTGTCAGGAAATAATAATAATAGTGCTTCAAAGTGTTTATCTCAATTCTTTCATCCAAAATATGACTAAAATAAAATAATCCTTTCCTGTAGGATTATTCTTAAAATAAATTGAAGTTAATTCCTGTCACAATACCTAAGCTCCAAAAATTATAAAGACATTTTTAAATATTAGACAAACATCTTCCCTTCGATATAGATATGAAATTAAAAAATGAGCTAGGAGGATGGTTGTGACTTCACCAACTTTTAAGGTTATATGTGTATTTTTTATGATTACATCAGTTTAATACCTCCATTGCAATTTGTGAAGATTTACAGTGCTCTAATATGGGTTTTCCACAGAAATATCTCTAATCAATCTGCTCTAGTTAAGCCGTCTATTAATTTATTAAAGGTCTTGATGATGAAGGGTAATCTCTTTTTCTAAATACAGGAATTCAAATGTTATGGGAAGACCCACTCTCATAATTTATGTTTGATAGTTACAAATACAAGATTCTTTAGAGAACGTTCTCTCTCGCTATCCTGTCTAACAGGTAGAATAGCTTTGTTAACTGACTGGCTAGATGAATGAGTACACAGAACTCAACAGGTAACAAAGGTAACAAGGGGGCAGCTAGATGGCCGGAAAGGACTTCCAGAAAGGAGTCTATTGCCTGGGCATGCATGGCCTCTCAGATGGCAACCGCACCATCACGCGCAGGAAACAGTAGGGCAGGGGGCACCGGTGCGAGTCCTCTCAAAGGTGCCCCCTCGAGGGCTGAAACATTGAGCATTTGTTTAAAAGGGAGAGAACTGGCCACTGTCTCAGGACAACCCGGCACCAGATTCCAACCCAGAAACCACATTATGAAAACACTGTGTGTTCATATATTTCAATTGGCACTATGGCACAAGTCAAAAATCCCAGCACCACCTGGGTGGCTGGTGCAAAAGGATCTTAGGTCACTCTAGGCTACAGCTAGCCCTTGTCTCCAATAAGAGGAAAGGAGAAAAAGAAACAAAGACAGAGAAGAGGGGGAGGGAAGGGAGGCAAACATTTACCCCAGTTCTTATCCTATTTACTGGTCTATCACATTAAGATTAAAGACACAGTTTGAGATTCTGTTTCTTGGTGAGGTTCCCTATTTTATTTAAATAACTAACAACTTTCAGAAATTGATACATTCAGAACTGCCTCTATGGACACTGCTACAATCATATCTTTGAAGCTAGGAGCAAATATAAAATATAACATTAAACTCTAAAGTAGTTCCTTAAGAATAAACCAGATAAAGATAATTAGGAGTCTTGAGGAACCCTGTGAGCCCTCAGCATGTGAGAGGCAGTTCCACATCCTGTGTCATTAACCTCACACCAACATTGGTAGCAGAGCAAATACATGACATACCAGATTAAACGTGGCAATTTTGGCCTCAGTGCCCTTCTTATTTAACTTACTGCTGTAGATGCACTGAGGATGGTTAAAAGCCAATGAGTGTATTAATGTAAGTAAGTAAAGTAAGTAAGAAAAGAACTTAATTTCACTTTCCAGCTTGTATAACTAAAAGATTTCTTGTGAGATCCCATCTTAATTCAACTACAAAGGGAAAGGAGAAAGTAAGACATCAGTCTAAATGAACCATTTCTACTCTTGTCAGAACCCAATAAACAAAAAAGTTATGTTATGTATACATACAAATAAAATAAATAAATGTAATAAAAAGAAAAAATAAACACAATGATCCTATTGCCCACGGACTACTCTATCTTATGGATGTGCAGCCTAAAGCTAAGATTAACAGTGTAATGATACAAGGTCACATGGGTGGTTACTCCAGATTTGAAATGGAGTGATCTAAATCCAAAGCCTGGGAGCTCCATCTCTAAACTACACTGCCATAGGTTTGGACAGAGTTCTGATGTGCACATCTTTACCCTCTCCTCTTTATAGTCTGGAATGGAAAGAATAAACTCACAGAATGTAAAAAAGTTAAAAGTTTCAGAATAGATCTATTGTTATTAAAAAGATAAAGCCTTGGACTAGAGCGATGGCTCAGAGTTTAAGAGCACTGGCTGCTCTTCCAAAGGTCCTGAGTTCAATTCCTAGCAACCACATGGTGACTCACAAATATCTATAATGAGATCTGGTGCCCTCTTCTGGCAAGCATTCAGAACACTGTATATATAATAAATAAATAAACCTTTAAAAAAAAAGGTAAAAGCCAAAATATTTTACACTCACATCCATGACCAAAGGGCTCCCTGACATCCTCAATGGCAACAACAAATCCACAGATGCTTACTTTCCTTACAGAATTTGCAGATAGCAAATATGGACGTCCTCTGATAAACTTTAAGTCATCTCTAGATTACAGAATAGCAGAGGCAAGAGGTTTGCTACAAGTTACAGACCAGCCTGGTCTACATGTGAGTTCAAGGCCGGGCAGGGCTATAAATGAGACCCAGTCTCAAAAACAACAAAATAAATGTGATATATTCTTGTTACACTGTATCTTTACATCTTGTGTGTTCAATACAACGAGAGCTCAGTATTACTTCCCAATATTTCTGATCTGTGTTTGCCTGAAACCATAAACTGCAAACCAAGAGTTAGAGAGCTCATTGAGCTCATCAGCTTACTCCACAGTGCATCTGGCATCCTGCGTCCGCCTGCCTGAGAATTCCTGTAAATTCTTCTCATTGTTTCCCTGTTAGCTCTGGAACTCAGACATTCTCAGAGTGCTGGGCAGCACTGCACAGCATGAGGAGAGTGCCACATGGAGATGAAACTCTGTCCAAACCTATGGCAGTGTAGTTTAGAGATGGAGCTCCCAGGCTTTGGATTTAGCACACTCTCCTAACATAAACTTCCTGTGTTCCCCAGTTCCTAAATCCAGTTCACTCTTGTCCTACTTGCATCCCACCATTACTTAGCAAACATGTGCTACATTTCTTTGTACCCAAAATACTTTATGTAGCCACTGTCACTTAAAGGTACAGAGGTGTCAGGGAAGTGGTAATCTATCATCATCTACCATTCAACTCACTAGAAGCAAAGCATTTCCCCACTGAAGGAAAGACACTGGTAAAGTGTTTTACATGTGGCCTACTGTAGAGAATAAGTAATTACCTCCTCTATGACATTCACACAGTACTTCATTTCCCCTTCTAACTCCAGATTTCACTGTGGCACACGTTATTCTGAGGAAACAAATACAGCCCCAGTCCTCAGGGAAAGTGACTCTCCCTTTTTCATGTGCGGATCTTACAGATCCAACCTCCTACATTATTAAGTTCTATGTAGCCAACAAAAGTTAGTTTTAAGAAAAAAAATCACATAACCAAGGTCAAAATGATTTAAAAGTTACAATACCCAAAAGTAAAGTCGTGGTTTTATGCTGGTGTGGCTTTATTTTTAAAGCCAGACATTGCTTGCTTGTTGGTTTAGTTTTACAACAAAGCTTTAACTATGTAGCTCAGCCAAACCTGCAATTCATGTAGCCCAGGCCGGTCTGGAACTCACTAAGATCTTCTTGCCTCAGCCTCCCAAGAGCTGTGGTTACAGACATGAGATTACATATGATCACATGCCTGGCTAGACATTGCTTTTACTGCTACTAACATTCTTGACAGTACTAGATTACCTCTGCCTCAGGGACCATGATCATGAACCATTCAGGAATTGAATATAATGTTTGTTATGACCAATAGTCATCTATTTAAAATTGTGTTACGATGAAATTCAACACACTTATATTTTCACAAAGAAATATTCACTCATTTCCATATCAAAAAGAAATAGAGATTATTTTTAAATTTTAGCTAAGCCCAAATGTCCTGTTTCTCTGCATATACTCAGAAAATCAAATCTAGAAAGAACTCATGTCAGCAAATGAAGAATGATGATACCATAGGAATCAATGGACATACAGAACTTGAAAGTGCTTGTCAAATGTTTGTCTTCCTAAAGCAGCAAACAGATACAAAATGCATCTTTTGGGGCTGGAGAAAGGGCTCAAGGCTTAAGAATGGATACTTGGCTTGCAGAGGACTTAAGTTCGGTTCCCAGCACTGATGTTGGGCAGCTCACAACCTCCTGTAACTTGGGTACCTGCTCACACATATGCAGATACACATATATACATACCAAATAACCTATCTTAAAAACTGGGAACCACCCTAAATTTTTTAATGCATCTTTAAATACATGTGGAAAACACATGTGCTGTACTGAGACAGCACATGGCAATGAATGGATGATTTCCTGGGACTGGATAAGAAAGTCAGAAATGAGACCTTTGAAAAGATCATTTATTGTTATTTATGTGTCTGGGTGCTAGCCTACATATCGGTGTACCACATGCCTGCAGTGCCCACAGAGCCCAGAAGAGGGATCTGGATCCCCTAGAACTGGAGTTACAGATAGTTATAAGCCACTATGTGGGAGCCGGGAATGGAACCCAGGTCCTTTGGAAAAGCAGCCAGTGCTGTTAAGTCATCTGTCCAGCCACAGCAACTGAGAATTTTGAAGAAAACTACTTGTAAGTAAAGTAATTCCTCTGGAATGAACTGGGCACTTGAAAGATCATTTTCTTTTTATGAACTATCTTTAAAACCTCTCAGTTGAGACTCTGTCCACCAGCTCACCTTCTGCTGAAGAAGGCACTGAATGAAAACATGAGTTTCTCACTCACATTACAGAATGCTCAAAGTGATTCTGACATTAAAGTAAGAAAGTAGGCCACTGTTAATCCATTGTTCATTTGGCAACAAAAAAAAAAAATTAAACCAAAGTGCAATAATGGAACTCAAGGGTTAACTTGCCTAGAAACAGGTTTCTTCATCAGGAAGTTCATTCAGTCCTTGCTCAACGTTTTTTTTTTTTATCAGTGAATCCACCAATCAGCAAATACTTACGATAACCACCCATGAGGCAGGAACAGTATTACACAATGGAGAAGGAGATATGGCCAGGCGAGAATAAAAATAAAAAGTAATCTAAAAAAAAGTCTAGAAAGGAACATAGATAACACAGGCCCAGGAATGCTTGATTAGGAGTGGATTTAAATGCACTCATCTTAAGAAAAGGAAACGCATGGAGGCAGCAGACTGCATATTTCTGTGGACAAGGAAAGACTCCCTTGCAAGAGTGACATTTAAATTGAGACTCCAAGGGTGAATGGGATGTATCTGTGTTAAAGGGGAGCTTACACTCAGAAAGGGTCAGTAGAGAAGAAGCATAGCAGATGCAGAGGGCCACGAGGGGCGTGGGGAAGAGAGTGCCCTTTCTACCTACGAAGCCATCCTGGGCTAAATCCCAATGCAACAGGTAAGAGATATTAGATGGGTCTGATGCAGGGCCACTGGCCAGACCTGTATGTGCAGAAGCTTTGTGCATGAGTCTGCACAGGCAGATCCTCTGCAAAGAATTTGGACTTCTCTCAACATGGAACCTAAACAAAGCAGGATACTGTATCAAATAGAGGAGTGTCCTTTGTGAGCTTCAGCTACCGGCAAGAACTAAGCTAGTGGATTTATTTTTTTCACAACATTCATTTCAACAGCACGTGTGCAGATTTTTAAAGCAGCATTGTTTCTTGGGCACATGGAATATTAAGTTGCAAGCGATTCCTGGCATGTGTTTGTTTAGCTGTGAAAAGATCTTTGAACAAAGAACCAGGTCAACAGAGAGCATGTCAAACTACCAACAGATAGAGATCACGGCAGAACTTAATTAGGGCCTCCAATTAGAAAACTCAATGAAGGCTCCTATTAACACTCACCCAGGTATTCTGCGTCATTAGAAGCACTGTGGCTTATCTTGCTAGGAGAGAGGAGTTTTAGACAACCTGGTAAGCTTTAGTCAACAAAGATAAGACTTAAGAAAGACAACTCTCAGAACCATGCTCATGGAAAGCAGTGCATGCTGAGGTCCACTTCCTGCATGGTACCATGGCCATGTTACCAATGCAAGTAATTTCTAATGCAAGAACAGACCCGAAAATATGTACAACTTTGTCTGCTGTTCTTTGAAAAAATACTGGCTAACACTCAAGGCCACATAT